>VTPC01001295.1:11933-63502 GCA_011009095.1 Ignelater luminosus
CAGTGACTGATCAGATGGAGGTTATGAAGTTATGAGTTATGAGTTTGCTGCTGCTGTGCTGTTTAATAATGTTTAGGTTGTACTTCAGCTCGTCTGTTCACGTTAGCGAGGAGCTAGGTATACTTTTTTGCATTTAATTATATTTTTGTTTGTCCTACTAATTTGCATTAAAATATTCTTTACATCTTCCTATCGTTTCGTTGTTAGCTAGTACTAGATCTGTTGTTTCTTCTCCTATACATAAATATTGTGTTTTGTCTAAATTCATCTGTAATCCTCACTTTCCGTACTCCTCCTTAAGTTTTTGCGTCGTATATTCTAAATCATCCTTGTCATTAGCACATATCACCTGGTCGTCAGCAAATTGAAGGGTATACAGACAAGTGTCATCAATGATGACTCATCATCTATTTGGACCCACTCCTTTACATTTAGTTTTCCAATTTTTAAGTTCTTCTGATGTTTTGTTTCCTATTTTTACAGTCGATTTCATATCGTTGTATAGGTTTTGGACAGTTTTCACTAGAATATAGTTAATATTCGTATTTTGGAGTACTTTCCACAATTTTTCGATGGGTATGTTATCATATGCTTTCTGTAAGTCTATGAATACTAGATGTGTAACATAGTTCTATTTCTTCCTAATTTCTTCTGTATTATTTGTTTCAGGCAGAATAGGTTATCCGTACAGGATCAGCCAGCATGAAAACCCCACTGCTCTTCTTCTTCGTTATTTTTATATTCTTGTTCTATCATGTCTCTTATGATTCTTCCATATGCTCTACTAATTGAACTCATTACTGATATCCTACGATAGTTGCTGCAATTTAATTTATTTCCCTTTTTATGGATTGATGTAATATAAGCTGTTTTCCATTCATGAAGTACGTTTTCATCATTTATATATTTTGTAAATATATAAGCCAGAGCTGTATACAATTTTTCAGTTCCATTTGTGAGCAGCTCCGCTTTTATTCCACCTGCGCCAGGGGATTTTCCATTTTTCAGCTGTTATATTGCCTTTTTTACTTCTTCTGCATTTGTGTATATTTCTTCTTCCTCTACTCGTACTTTAGTTGGTGTGATTTGTGTGTATTCGGGTCTTTGTTCAGTTAGTAGATCTTCATAGTGTTTTACCTATTCTCGTACCGCTATCAATTGAAGTGGGCTTCTTAGTCGTTCGTTGGTTTTCACTTTACGAGGGTGGTCTGAAAAGTTTCCGACCTCAACGTGAAGATGGCAGCACTCGTAAATAAAAGCTACTGAATTTCGTTGTTCATCTGTTGACAGTTACTCACCAAAGTTTCAGCCATTTTGGACGCGCAGTTTTTATGTAACAGTCGTTTGAGTGAGTTGATGTGAGTTTTTTTGTGTAAATGGACAAAATCGAGTATCGAGCTGTCATTAAATATTTATTTTTGAAAGGCAACACGCCTTCGCAAATAAAAGATGAGTTGGATTCTGTGTATGGGGACTCTGAACCATCATTTACCACAGTGAAATTTTGGGCTGCTGAATTTAAACGTGGCCGTAAGAGCTTGGGAGACGATGAACGTTCGGGACGTCCAAAAACTGCAACTACCGACTAAAACATCGCCAAAGTTCACCAAATGGTGCTAGACGACCGCCGAATTAAAGTGAGAGAGATAGCAGAGGTTATGAACATGTCAAAAAAACGTGTTTGTCACATATTAAATCAACATTTAGGCATGAGAAAGCTGTCCGCGCGTTGGGTGCCGCGTTTGCTCACGTTAGACCAAAAACGTGTTCGAATGAATATTTCCAACGCTCTTTTGGCGCAGTTTGGGCGAAATAAATCCGAGTTTTGGCGCCGATTAATTACTGTAGATGAAACTTGAATACACCATTATACGCCCGAAACAAAAATACAGTCCAAACAGTGGACTGCAAAGGGGGGGGGGGAACCGGCTCCAAAAAAAGCAAAAACTGTTTTTTCGGCTGGGAAAGTGGTGGCGACTGTTTTTTGGGATAGTCATGGAGTTATTTTAATCGATTATCTTCAAAAAGGAAAAAACATTACAGGAGCATACTATGCATCATTACTTGACAAGCTCAAGGCAGAACTTGCGAAAAAACGGTCACATTTGCAGAAAATGAAAATCCTGTTTCACCAAGACAACGCACCGTCTCACACCTCAGCGGTTGCCATGGCGAAAATCCACGAATTACGGTTTGAACTGCTTGACCATCCGCCTTACTCACCAGATCTAGCCCCAAGCGACTTCTTTTGGTTCCCTCATCTAAAAATTGCGCTCGGAGGACAAAGATTTTCGTCAAATGAAGAGGCAATCACCTTCGTGAACAAATACCGAGTACTATTTGGACGGGTTACAGAGATGGGAGCATCGCTGGGAGAAGTGTGTAGAGTTACAAGGAGACTATGTTGAAAAATAAAAAAAAAATTTCAGAAAAAATGTCTTGTATCTTTGTTAGGTCGGAAACTTTTCAGACCACCCTCGTATCTATGAATTTCCAGATCGCGCTACATTTTGTTCCTCCAACATATGTCTCTATTTCTTGGCACTTTTTGTCCCACGTTTCTTTTTTGCTTTCTATAATTTTCCGTCTTGTTTCTCGTTTTATTTCACTGAATTTTCTATAGTGCTCTTGATTTTTTGTTTTGAGCCATTTTTGATAAAGTTTCTTTTTTCCTTCTATAAGTTTCTTAATTTCAAGATTCCACCGATATTTATCACTTTTTGGAATCTCCCTTGTACTTAAGGCTTCTCGTGCAGCTTCTTTTATACTATCTATTACGTTTTCGTATACCTTATTTGCTGTTTGGTTGTCGATTTCTTGAAGGTATTGATTTAATCGATATTGATACAGATATCGTGTGCTCTCTTGCAAACTATCAATGTTATATTTTTCATCCGTAATGTCGGTTGTTTAGCCAATGTTATGTCTTATTGTCTAGATCTTATATTGACCTGTGAAGAATATTTTAGCTTTGAGGAAGTGGTGATCAGATATGTTACATATTTCTCTGTATACTCTGACATCTTGAATGTTTAACGATTTAGTAGTCTATAACAGATCTTAAGTTGTTAGCACCTTGTGTCCACGTATATTTATATATGTCTTTGTGCTTTAATTGGTGTTGTTTGCATAGGTCTTTGAACTGTTCTCCATTGTCATTTGTTATTTCTTCTCCAAACGGTCCTGTGATATTGCTGTTTTCTGTTCTTCCCGTCCGACTGTTGAGGTCTCCTAAAATTATTATTTCTCTGTTGTTCCCTATTTTGTTATTTCTTGATTGATTTTTTCGAAGAACAATTCTCTTTCATTAGTAGGGGCATTATTTGACAGTCCATATATTGTCAATATAGTTAATTTATGTAGTAAGATATTTAAACTTACTTTTATTGTGTTCTCGTTTATTGCCTCCCAATTTGTTATTCTGTTTTTCAGTTTTTCTCTATTAGTATGGATATTCCTCGTTTCGCATGTTGGTCTTTTGATACTCCGCTATACAGATGTAAATAATTACCGATTATTTCGCTACCTGTTCCTTTCTTTTTTGTCTCTGTTAGAGCTACTATCTTTAGATGGTGTTTGTCTAGTTCATGGACAAGCTCGGTTAATTTTCCTTTGCACCCTTGTGTATTAATCGTTCCAAAGTTCATTAGCCGTTTCCTTTTCCTTTGTCGTTTTCCAGTTAATTCGTCCTTTCCGAGGCTAGTATTAGGCTTGTTTGCATTTTTCTTGTTTTCTATGAGATGAGGAACAGGCCCATCGTCACAACCCCCTACCAGGAGAACCGGGATTGTCTGTCGGGGTTTACTCCCTTAGTCAATATGTCCCGGTTATTTTAAGGCGCCGGAAACTCGCCTTTCGCCCTTTTCCGTTCGCTGCTTAGCGTATATGGTATCTATTGCATGCCAAGCATTGCTCAAAGGTCACGCGACTTTGTCTTCGTGGACATGGAAATAGGATTTGCTGGCAGAGCTTATATATACAGTGAGCATTTCTCGAGGTTTTGTTATTATGAAAGTACTGACACCTTCCATAATCCTCGAGACTCCTTACCAGAAAAAAAATAACAATTTAAACTTTGCTAGGTATGGTTGGCAAAGTTGATACTTGTCTGGTCCCGAGGCCTTTTGTAGAGGCAGCCTTGGGTATTTTCTAGCGAGTTGCTTGCTGTGGACGTGCCTTAAGCTGTTTTAGTGCGCCGCGTCCTCCTCTGTTGTTTAAAGTTGTGACTCAATTAATGAAGCCAAGTATTCGTAATCGGTCATTGATATACTCGTAGAACTCTTCAACTGATTCAAAGTTGTTCTAGTTCCATAAAGTTACTTTTGAAATAAATGTTTGAACCACCAACGTGACCCTTTTATTTATCAAAATCTGATATTATTACAATCAATACTAGTCCATAAAAATTCTTTATTGTTATATTGTTTAATTGGAACAGCTTTATAATATTATCAGAAGCAAGGAAAGGTAGTTGGGTGACACATTTAGTGTGATACCAAAATTTTAGATACAGATATCAAGATACCTTTATAGTATACCCTTTAGGTACTGATGAAATTTTAAGGTTAAATTGTATGTCGTATTATGGGAGGAAATATAATACAAGATAAAAAAATTTTTCAATGTTTGCCGCATATAATTTTTCCTGTTTAAAAATGGATAAAAAAACGGTTTATCAGTAAAATGACGAATGGTCTCCACAACTAGCCCAAACTCGGGTTAATTGGGAGGGCCCCAAACGGTATTAGCCCAGGGCCTCCAAAGCTGGCGGTCCGCCCCTGGCTTTACATTTACTAAAATGGTTAGTACTACAAAAAAAAATTGAATGAGTGATCCTACATTCTGTGTAGTGTTTATTACAGTAAAAGAAAGCATTGTTCACTTTATGTAACTAAATTATATACAAATTGAAAATAACAAAATTTAAAAAGAACCAGAAAAGATAATCCACTTTTGAACAAAAGCAAGGGTAGACCAACTCCGGTCCGTTACCCTGCAAGAACCGTTATAAACTATGCTAAAACCGCTAAAACCGAGCTAAAACCCTTATTCTGTGGCTAAATTTGTCCGAATGATCTTGTATAAAAGGGTGTGTAGAATTCTTAGAAGGATCATCAGTGCGGTTGTTACATTTATCTTTTTTTTGCTAGTCTACAGTGATCAGAACTACATAAGTGAAATTAAAATTTGTCAATTGGTGATACCAAAACAAATTTAATTCGTATAATAAGGTAAGCAAAATGTTATAGTACTGATTTATTTTATCTTACATTTGTGCATGTTTACATGTATATAGTTGGATATGACTAAATTAAAAAAAAAGAAAATCAGAAAGTGAAACTTTATCACTAAACGTTCAGTACCAATTAAACTTGTCTGTCTTAATTTATTCTATACTGATGTCATGATGTGATTATTAAAGCAAAGTTAAAATGAAAATTGCATGAGTAAATAATAAACAAAATTCCGCTGATTATTAACTCTTCGTACATATAACGAAATATTTAATTTCTTAGCGTAATAACTATCTTTATTAAGTTAACATTTGATCTTTCTCGACTTATTTCTTTACTAAACTAATTAATTTTAATTTACTTAGGAAATAGTGTTTCCAGTCAAGTCACAGTCTTTTATTAACAATAATATTAAATGAAAAAAAATAGATACTCGACTTACGTCAAATTTGTAGTTTACATTGTGATTTTAAAACACTTTTATAGACCTTTCCAAAAGTAGGAGTGAACGTGACAGGTTTCTCAAAAACGGTGTCTAGGTATACCTAAGTATTCCTAATTAAGTAGGTACTTAACAAAAAACTTTTGTAAAGAAATTTATAAATGTACATTACGGAATGCCGACACAGGGTGTTCTATGAATCTATGATGGGTAATAAAACGATTAAAAAGGTTCTTCCAGATTCTGTAAACTCTTCAGAAATTGTCTAAATTTCTTTCTACATCTACATTGTTTTTTGTTTTTCTTTTATACAACCAGTGCAGAATCTGCTCGAAACCTGTTTCTCGTCTTGCAAGACTTTTTATCTGTTCTTGGACAAATGATTACGAGCATTTCGTATATATAGCTTTGGATTGACCACGCTAACTGGAGTAATGGAGATCTAAGCCATTTGACTGCATGGACTTGTACATTGTGAATATTTAACTTTACTTGCTGTACAAAGTTCCTTGTTCTGAAACAACTTTTGGATCAATGCTATGGCGCTTTTTGCTCACAAGCCAGGTTATTGACCAGAAGCAGTTCTATCCAAATAGATAGAACCAAACGTTTGCTTGAATCTCTTTCGTAAGAGTATCCCATAAAAGTTTGCTGGATAACTCCAGCAGAATGCTGAAAAGACTCGTACCTGCAGAGCAGATTACAGACAATGTAAAAAAATCAAATGTCCAAGACCAGCTACAGCTTAGTGCCTTAGAAGCATATGGGATAGAGAGTTTCGACCATTCTATGTGCAAGTATGACATGGATCCAAGAAAAGTCTTAATTTGAGTACTTTTTTGTATCAATCGAGATTTGAGTTTCTATGCATCAATAAATGTTGTTCTAATTAAGATTCATTCATTCATAACTCAATTTAGGAAAACGTGGACCTGCATCCTTCTGCCTCTAAAGTACTGAGTTAGTATTGTAGAATAGTTGATATCAGATATCCAGCCACCATTTCAGTTTGAACCGACATAAGCTTTATAGTGATTTGAAAGCCTGGTCCACGTTAAATTAAAACGTATGCTTTACATGCCTTGGAAATATAATGATATACATATTTTACTTTGACTAAGGCAACTCAATATCTATATATTACTATGCTCTCAGGCAGTGATTCAGTTACAAACCTCTGCATGACGATTGATTATCTTGGTGTAAGCAGCAACAAGATTTATTAGTAGTACTGAAAAGCTTGAAAAAACTACTAATCAACTGTGGGTTATATCAGTTGTACAAATCTTTGCATCGATTCCTATCTCAGCTTGAAAAAGCGTTTTCTTTTCGCAACGTCAATCCTTCAATAACACTTTACATTAATTTATTTGATGAAATTCAGATAATATTGAACTGACGGCTGCAAGATTCAGAAATCACAAGAATTTCTAAAAATCATTATCGTCTCGGAAAGTGGAGTGGTGCCAATTTCCCCCATTAAAACACCGCATGGTGTAAGTAACGCACACAGAGCGAAACTATACAGAACTGACGCGACGATGTAAATTGGAACCTGAAATAGGAAAGAAATTTTTCGAGCCTGCGGTCTATGCCCAAAAATAACACAAATCACGAATAAATTCTGTATTGATAAGATTTAGGTTTTATTCATCATTACACCTATACCTATAGAATACCACAAAATCAGTCAGCTCTATGCATTATAACTGGCGAATATCGTCAACCAACAGGTGGCCGTCGATGACTTATTTTACTTTTTCTGAGAGTCACTAAGATCTTTGGTTTTTTCCTAGTTTTTGCTTTATCTAAGCCTAATATTTTTCGATAGCTCGAAGTGTTGGACAGTTGGGCGGAACACTGTCTTTAGGCACAAAAGCGATATCATTTGTTTGGTGTCACTCCGTGATGTTGTTGACATAATAAACTGTGGCTAATCCTACTTTTAATCCCTATTTGGGCTTTCTGTACTTTCAACGCTTTCATTCATTTTGCATTTTTACCATTTGAACGCAAGATGAAGACGTTTCAATGTTTCTTGTCACATTTCTCAGGGACTGCCCACTTTTTTCTGCTCTTTTGCAATTTGGACCCGGTTTTCTACCAGAACCAGGCATTCGGTTTCCCGTCAGTCATTTATGCAAATTATTTAAACATTCGCAATAGTTGATTTAGAGATTTGCCAACTTTTTCCAATTGCCCGGTATGACATTTCTAGATTGTCCGTTCGTTCGCGCAAAATGGTTTTGTTTCGAATTAATCTTTAACAACAACTGACAGGAAAATTAAAATTGATGTTTTGAGAAACAACTAAACTCAGATTAATTTGTAGTTAAAGATCATTTCATTATTTGCATTGTAGAAAAAGCTGCAGTGATGTCTAAGTGACTAACAAGCTTTAGTAACAACCAACTTTACTGGAGCTGGCTATAGATCTCCAAATCTGAAGATTTACAACATTTTATGACTGTTTCTGACGGCGTGCTCTACTATTATGGCAACAGTGTGTTCACCTTCATACTAGTTTTTTAAATTCCTAATAGATGTCGCAACAATCGTGCTTTTCTCTAATAACGTAATATAGTTCAGTCACGTTAACAAACCATCACGCATTTAACATATCTATACAGGGTGTCCTTGAAAGTAACAGATAAACATTGACAGCAGATTCTGGGAATCAAACCGAAAGAATCCTAGCCTGATTTACCTACCTATTAGATTCTAATTCCAAATCTTACTATTTACGAGATACAATGTGTCAAATATTAGTTAGGATTTTTCTTAATAGCACGGAAAAGACGTAAAATATCGAGAATTATTTTATGTGCTTGAGTTTCTTGTTCCTTTCTTGCAATAAGTTTCCTTTTCGAGTAAAATCTAACTTTACCACCTTAAGCCAACTTTTCTTAATTTCTGCTACTGAGAACATTTGTAAAATAATAAATCATGGATTGTTTTCGAGATATCTAAAAATCGAGAAATTATAAATTTAAGTTTAATACCCTCGGTGATAAGGTATAATTAAATCCAATGAAATTGCTTCCGTTTTATTTTCTGAATTTTCTGTCGACGTTTGTCGGTTTGTTCTCGGGGAAACCCTGTATAAATTGTTGTGTTGTCGGTTCCAACATATTAATATTTTATTATACTTATTATTAAAGCAAATACAGACAGAAAACCAAAAGTAAAAACATATGATTTTAACCTATTCTTGGAAAAATGAAACACAGAAGACACATAATGCTACATATTATCTCAGTTGCAACATCGATTTGCCGCCTATTGCGATACACAATATACAATGTGTCTTTACGAAGTGTGTGGTCAAGTTTTTGTAGTACTGATCAAGCTTGGTTTATACTTTTGTTAAATCGTTGCGTATAATGCAAAACATACGCTCACCAACAGGTCATCACATATTTCGCTAGATAGTCTGTAGTACAGTTTACTCGATTTCAGTGTTCGTAATTTGTACTTTAATTATTAAAGCTATTAAAATCTTGAATACCAATATTTAAATGCTAATCTTTTCGAATGCTGATTCGTTTCATACGAACATTATTCGTTTTATCCGAACTTCAAAAAAAGGGTCTACCATAGTAGAGGCATTTTTTAACGTTTTCACTTACTATTAATAATAAGCCACTTGCCACAGCTGCAGTATTGCAAATCCTTATTTCTATTTATCTGTTTTTGATCCAGCTTTGTATGACGTCGTTAAGTACTGTCATCTGAAAAGACCCCTACTAAAAGAAAAATATTTATTTTGTGATCACCGATGCGATAATAAACTGAAAGCGCTAATCACACGCTATGTAATATTAAATGTTTCATCTTAAATGACACTTTTTTGAAATGCCAAAAATTCTACAATACGCAATTCCGTGCGCTCTATCAAATTTTATAATTCCTGTTTCTGATGAAGGTTGTTTCGTTTCTTTTGGTTGCGATCTTTTTTTTCTTTTTTAATTGCTTTTTAATACAAGGCTTCTCGTGATATACACTCAATATTTCACCAATCTATAGCTTAGGTCACTATAAGTCAAAAACAAAGAGTGGTCATTTTGGTTATTCTCAGTATTGAAAGAGTTATGAACATTTTAAGTTACAGACAAAAAACACATTTGTGTGCCGCGACACACGTTGGATATTTCATAGTTCCAAACTGTAGCAAAGCTAAAGGAACTCACATATCTAATACGACAAGGCGTATCAGAAACGGTCCTGAGACCAAGAACTTGCTTACGAAATGGTGACAACCATTTTGAACAATGACTATAGTTGTGTTAGCGTAGTTAAAATTTTTGATAAGTAAAGTTGTGTTTTTGTACTTTTTAGTCTACAACTAAAGATATTTATAGTTTCTGTAAGATTGAGAATAGCCAAAATAGTCATTAAATATTTTCAACTTGTAATGACCCAAACTATAGATATGTCTAAATACAATCTCTTCCAGGGTAAATCTTATCGTTCCGTGAATAAAATTGTTTGCTTTGAGGTTGCCTATGTGGTATCGTAAAGTAACCTTTTTGTTGTATAGTTCAAGCAATTACTATTTTCTACATATGTATGTATGTATGTTATAGTGTGAAACGTTGCTAGTTTGACAGTTTCTTTTCTTTGCGTTTCAATTACTTAAGTAATCAGTCTCATAACATAATCCTGATTTAAAGTGAGTATCAACGTTGACTTTTCTGGGTGTCTCTGATATTTTGTTTTTGGCATATTTAGCAGCTACCGTTTTTTCCATATCTGACCAGTAGTATTTATATCTTAACTATCAATAGAATAATTTTATTATAGTGATCTTTGATTAGTACGTGTTGTAGATTATCTCGTGGGAATTTGTTATCTTTAGGTTACTTGTATGGATAGTTTCTATAATCTATTGAATTGACTCTGCTTTTATATTAGAGTTGGCCACTTTTTTGTTTTCCCAAGTGAAAGTTAATGGTTTAAAGGCCAACAGGTCATCTATTTCTTTCACAAGTTTGTTGGTTTCTTTTACTACGTTATTTTGTGAAAGAGTTGATGTCTTCTGCTGCGCGAATTTTGTTTGCCGCCATAGATAATTTGTTATTTGAATATCATAAATCCAAGGTCGAACTGGCTCAATTCGACCTCAGAGTCTGTAAATATTTTGGCATCTATATGATCTTTTGATCTGGCAAAATTTGGGATTTTGATTTTTAATTTTAGGCCCTACTAGGTTTCCAGATTGGTTTGGTCCTGAAGTCTCTAAACTCCTAATTTCTCAGGTCAGTCCGACTCTGCTTGAATCTTCGACAATTTAGATTAGGCCAAAAAATCTTGTAGCCCATATTAGACTAAAACTTCTTTCCTATGGTGCGGCAACTTCCAAGAATAATTTTTGTATTAAGACCAGGAGTTCAGTTTCTTTGCATTAAAGATTAGATAGTATCGAAAGCAGATGTTGGAAAAGGTAAACGAGCGGAAGAATACAAGAAAGGACTATATAAAAGAAAAAATAACGTCAAATAGACGAAACAATTAAATGAAACTTTAAATGGATTCTTATTACATTTTTCAATTACTAGAAATACATGCTTTCAAGGAAATCATTTAGCTCAGTAACTCTAAAGTACGGAAGAATCTCTTATCATCTGCTGAAAAACCCATGATTCATTCCTTACTCATAAATATCAGTTTTAAAGCACATTTTGGGATTATCCAGGTCAAAGGTCACGTACGTATTTTCATAGCTAATCAGTACAATAACCTTTTGAGAAAACTTGTTGAAATTGCAATTTCGGAAATTTTCTGTTATGTTGCTCAATTATGTTAGTGTGAAAACGACAGTTATAATCAGCGTCTACGAACACGATACTTAATTTATTTTTGTTTATCTGCTGTTTCCACACAAATAAAATCGTCGGTCTTTTGTGTTGTCTGGGAGGGTGATGCAAATAAACTTGATGTTGTGGGTGGTGCTCGGTGCGTGACCCATTTTCACGTTTTAAATGCCAATTCTTCCCCTATCTAATCTCCTCCCGAATTACACAGTATGTCAAGGTAAACATAGGGGAATGGGGCACGTCTACGTACGTTTTGAGTTAGAAAAGTTCGACGGCGCTTCCTTAAAGTTTTGACCTATTTTCAAAAGTGTGTTTAAAACGTGTGAAAGTGTTACCAGTTGGGGGTTCGTAACTAAAGTAGGTGCAACTTAATTAATGGACCAAGCAATAGTCCTTATCAATCGCGACGCCCACTACGCGTAGGCAGTGGCGTCGGCGCCGTACGCTAATCAGCTGGCCGAGCCCGGACTCAACAGGTCGGCATGGTGAGTGTCGGTCGCCGGTCTGCAAGCACAGATGCCCCTTCGCAGAGGCCGCGGCAAGGCCGTGCCCCAGCCTGACCCGCTGACGGCCTGCCTCGACGCAAATGGCACCTACATCTGCACAGCGTTCAACCCCAGGTGCTACATCATACAGAAGGTAGGCAACTCCTTCCATATGGTAGTCCCTCAATGCTGTGCCCGCCTCAATTTGCTCACCCTAAACGTACAAGTGTGCACATTTAACGAAACCATAAACAAATCTTGAAAAAATTAATGTGTTCGGTTGAAATCAAAGTTTTTATGCAATTAGCGCGAAAACTCCCCATTGTTGTTGCACGTCCATGTTGGACGATCGATACGTTATGTTTTGAGATTTGTCAAATTTGCAGCGCAACACGTGGAAGGGATGTTTGGGCGACGATAAACTGCGTATTTTCTTTCCTAACAGATTTTAACCATCTGGAGAATTTTGCAATTTTGATTTTTCGAGGAAGGATTTTAGGAAATAATTAGGGGATTTACCGGAGCATAATGATGGTAATAATTATATTTTGGGATGAATGAAAAACAATCTGGTGTCGATTAACCTTTTGATATAGAATAGATTTGCAATTTTATAATAATAAGAAATAATAATGTTAGTACTACAATAATAATCATAATTTAAAATTGTTTTTCGAAATTTTTAAAATCTCGTTTGAGCGATTAATTTTAATAGAAATCTTCAAATTTTGAGAATTAATCGATTGTTTTCTGAGACAATATTGACCAATCGTTTTTATTTGTTTATGATAGCTAATTATAATTATGTATGCGTGTTATTCAGTAAATTAGTTAAATGTCGGGGTTTTATGGTTTGCCTATTAATACAATGGAGTGACTAAAAACTATTACATAAGCATTATTTCTTTTGATTTTATAACATATTTTTTCTGTTATAATTTTTAATAAAAAATGTCGGAACCAAACAGGTAATACATATAATCTATATAATAACACAAGGACGCTGTACTTCCGGTTGTAATTTTGTTGTTTGTTATTATTATTATTATTACTATTTTTTTCTATTGTTGTTATCACACAGTTATTGAAAAAGAAAGGAAACTATAAAATTCAATTTTAATTTTATTTATGCAATTTTTGTAATAAAAATAACAATGCAATATTTCTGCCCTCCCCCCCTCTTTTCTATGCTAGTAACTGCAACGTGCAAATGAATGTTATCAGTTATCACTTTGTAAAGTTACTGTCAACTAGTGTCGTAAATAGTGTTGTTAAAATTACGGGAAAGAAAATGTGAATTTTTGTGAAAAATAAAAAGAATTTACGTAGATATAAACAGTAAATTATGGAATCACTGGTAGATTTATTGCGTGATTTGGATTCTATAATTAATTTTGATATGGGTTGTTCCAGTATAAATAAGCAGGTAATAATTTTACTTTTTATTACGACATTCTGGTAATATAATTTAATTTTCTGGTGACTATTGTTTGAAGAGTAAAAACAAATTCTTACTATTTTAAAAATTTTTCCTAACAAGCTATCGATTAAGCGTATTTTCAAATATTGAAAAATTTATTTTTATTTTAAAAAAATCGTTCACTGAAGACAAATAGGCCACCAGAGCAGGAAGTCTTGTGTTATTATACTTTCCCTTTGCTGGACCGATCGGTTACATAGAAAATATGCTACTGAATAACATTCGCTAACTAGAAATTATCTTCTATGTTTTTCAGAATAGTATTAATTACTATTATTAATTGTATCCTTGCAGGTGACTCCAAATCCTGGAGCTCTATTAAATCCAAATGCGGACGAATTCGAAGTACAATCTGAATCCGATGTAGATTCAGAATTTCACATTTGTTGGGACCAGCATCAGTCCCATTCTCATCCAGAATTTGCCTGTCCCCTTTCTTTAGACGGTGAGTTTTCTTTCCTAATTAGAATTATTTTTATGACGAATTTCTCTTTGTTATTACGAGATTTAATTTTCTAAATTTCTTTTTTTGTCGTTGTTTATTTAGATAAACTTCATTATGTAATAGTATCAATTATCATAACACTTCACTTTTTTAATGTTATCGGTTTTAGTAACCATTAAATTTAAAGCAAATTTAAAATCTAACTTTTCGAAAGTATTACGCTAATAGCAAGGTAATCCTCATTTAAAACGTATTTTATCAGATTTACGAAAGCGGTGTTGAACTGTAAAAGAATATACACAAAAATAGAACTAAATTCATTCAAAAGCATTGTTTAATAATGTTTTTACACGACATAAACTTTGATTATAGAACATTTACAATATAAATGTCTAATGGAAATTTACTAACAAGTGCATATAAACTACATTCTAAATGTAGGCATTATTGTTATGTTAGGAATATGTAAATGGATGAATATTATTATTTTCTACGTGCGAATCCTTCCGTTTGTTATTGCAAGAAAGGTGTTTTGTATTGAAATTTTTAGGAAAATATTTGCTGTGCCTAGTTTGCTATTATTAGTAGGCAGAAATCTACAAAATTCTTTTTCGTCTAGTCACACTTTCACATAAAAGGTATTCCTATTTACTAATTACGTAAATTATTGTCTTCCACAATAATCTCAGTTATTTGGAATATCTTAGTTAAACTTCATAAACTTGTAATTGTTTTTCAAACGAACTTATGTGAAAGTTCCAATTTCTGTTAAATGAAAACATAATAAAAACTGTAGTAAATAGTTTGGGAAATTTTTAGAAATTTGAAAATCATTTTATAAAAAGTTGTTTTATTACATTATTTACTTATTGCCATTTACCCCGAACACTAACTTTAGTGTTTTGTTTTTTGTTACATTTTAATTTCTCTTATTTCGAAAATAATCGAGTGTAAGTAATTGCTGAATTAAATTCTACGGAAATTTCTTTTGGTAAATTTAGTTTACGTATTATTTTTAAAATTTGATAAATACGTGGAAGAGAAATATGTTATTGACATAAAGCTACTACTTTAAGTGATAGGTGCAATAAATAACTTTTTCTTTAATAATACAATCTTTTCATGGGAAATACATGCTTTTAAATTCGTTTTTGCCGCTTTATCTTTAAAATTTTCCCACTAAATAAGCGATAAGTTTGTTTTGTGTAAGAGGGCAGCACCATGTGTGATGTTGCGGTCTTTGTTCAACACCATTGAAACTAGTTTACTGTGGCATGTGTCCCGCGACGGCCATTTTGCAAGTTTCCGCGAGTAATAGCAATAATTGTGCCCAGTAATAAATACAGTGGTAAGCGATTTTTTTGTGACTTTGCGTAGGCATTAGTGGATTACTGCGGCCAGTCGGACATAACTAGTAAGTAAAGTGTTTGCATGGAAGTCATATATCAGCACACATCTGCAATACTACCGAGTCCTCTGCCAGTGCCACCCGTTAAACACATCGCTTTATGGAAGCCGAGTGATTGGCACATGGTTTCCGGGTTGCTTTATAAAATCTGAACTTAAATAATACGGCATAACGCAGTTAGTTGTATTTCCGAAGTATAATTGTAGTGCATCAAGCATGTTAACAGTGTAGTTCTAGACAATCATCTGTCGCGGTCATTTTCTATATTTGTCGTATTCATTTATATCCCCCTTGCTTGGTGGGCAGTTTGCCTTTGCTTTGCCCTCTTCCTATTTTTCGTTGTTATCCTGCAATTTTGCAATATCATGGGACGTTTGCGTGTAAATCGTATCATTCGGTCATTACGTTTACTTGACAGTTTTATCGAGGGTGAAATATCGATAAGACACATCGTGGACGTCAAATTTCGGGTAGCATTGCACCTGCATAATGAAAAAAAATCCGCAGTACACGTAGAAAATCCGCAAAATACCAATTAAAGTGTAATGCATTTCGCAAAAAACCTATGCAAATGACCTTGATTCAAATATTACACCCATCACTATTTTAAAATAAGGTTAGGTTCTCTAGTGTCTGAAAAGTCACCATATTTGATAATGTATGGTATGTATGCTTATCCTTTCCTTTTGCAATAGCACTTATACGTTGCTGACCTACCCAAAATCTTCCTTAGCTTGTACAGAAACTTTGCAGTATGTAAACAATTTTATTTCTACCTCACATTACAACAAAATTGGACATATGTTACAACTACAAGGATCTATTTTTAAATTTGCTGTCAAATTGCTGTATTAAAAAGAAAAAGAAAAATAACCAAGTATTTACCCCCTGTATTGCATTTATTATGACCACATCCTAAATAATTTACGTTGCTTTTAGGATACGTGTACATGAATGGGGATGTCGGCAAACTGCCTTCAGGGGCGGTGTATACTACCACCCCTGAGTCTACCGGTGCCTCTGTGGGCACCATGCCAGAATACGTGGCAGTTAATGGGGTAGCAGAAGGAGCGGAGGCGCTGAGCCCTGTTCCACCGTCAGCTCCTCCCGACAGTACACCCCAATCTGCCTTACCATTACCACAGTTAAAACAAATGCTCTCGCAACAATTAGAATATTACTTTTCAAGGTGAGTTCACTTCATTTCTTGAGATTATTTAAAATCGTCAATTGGAATTGGAAAGAATGATGAAATAATGCTTTTAATAACAGCTGTGGAAATTTCTTTTTTAATTAATCTTAAAGCTTCTTCTGTTTATCTCGAGCAGAATTTTGATTTATGTTAATCAATTCTTTCAGACATAACCTCAATGTCATTCAAGGAAGTCAAATAAAAAAAAACTTGTGTAGATTTTTAATCAATACTACTACATACAAAGTAAATTTTATACTTGGGTACATTTGATAATTACTTACAATTACAAATTATGAAGCAATTTGCATGTGTGAAAAGATTAAAGATGTGAGTTTAATTATTAAAAGGGGAAGTGTTTGGACTTCTGATGAACTTTGGCTAGCCGAATGAACTTGCCTCTTATTTATTATCTTTGTTATTATGTTATTTTATTGATAAAAATGCAGAAACAACAATCACAAATAGAATGAGCAAAAATGGGTATAGTTTGTTTGTAAATTGTAGAAAACAGAGAGGGCCATGCTTTCTTATGTTTTAATGAAACTCAGCTTAAGCATCTTAATGGAACTAAAGTTACCAATTTTTTTATTTGTCAAATCAACTGTCTTATGTAAATTTTGAGGTTAAGTTTAAAATTAAATACATACATAAAGAGTAATGATTTTATATTTAGCAATTTAGCATATTGTAGAGATTAATAAATAAGAAAAGTAAAAATCATCCCTCCATATAATAACTAGCATATATTTGTATGTATATAGTGATTAATTGTTAAGAACATGCTGGTTTAATTGATAACATGAGATTTTATCAAAAACTAATATTTTTCCAATAATAATCATCTTCCATTAGTTACAAACTATGGTTAATCTGAATTTAAACTGATAAAGTTATTTCACATTATTTCATCATCTCCTTTCTGTTAATTTTAAAATGTTTAAAGTTCTATTATCAAATCCTTTGAATAACATATATTTGTTAAAATTTAGATGTTGTGATTTACTTTCATTACTTTCTACTGGAAATTTAAAATTTATTGAGGTTATATAACAAGTCAAAATTGAGTACGATTATGATCTCATTAGTTAAGAATTTTAATAATTCCAAGTAGGTTTTTTTGTACATATTATTTTATAACACAATTAATATGTTTTAAAAATAATGATAATTTTCAGAAATCAAACATTATTTTAATTTCATGATGTATTTAAGGTTAGAAGCATTTCTTTCTTTTTGATTTTATTTTGGTTGTAATCGTTTCTGGTTTTTTAATGGGGACATAGAGCATTGTCCTTTTTTAGGAATTGATAATTAAGTAACATTAAAATAATTTATAAGTAAGTATATGATATTGTATATTTACATATTCATGAATGTTGAATACAGCACACAAAATAATTTGATGAACCTACAGGTTTGAAGTGAATCCTACCGTGGAGTTTTATTAAGTTTTAAAAGCATAATTTTTTAGTTTTTGATTGTTTTCTTAGAAACTGATCGAGCTGATTAAAGCAATTAAAGAAATATTGATTTAGACATATTTTTCCTCAATTTTTAATTGATGATAATCAGTCGTTTTAATCTGATAGCCTGTTTTAACAATTTTCCTTTCAATAATTTTTACAACCGGGTCGATTTAATTTATCTATAATATAAAATTAATAAGTCAATTTCTAATATAAGTTAATCAAATCAGATCAGTGAATATTTTAAGTAATCCATTTTGTAGTACACTTTTTTTTCATTTGATAAATTACGTCATGATTTAATGCTAGTGTTAGAAGTTAGGAGAAAGTATTACACTCACAAACTTATAAAAAAAAACTTGTTTAATATTTATGCAAATAATGAAGAGGTTGTTGTATATATTTGCAAATTATTATTTATAATTATTTTTCTTTTTTGTAATAATAATAATAATAATAGTGGTGAAGTGAATCATTATGATGCCGATGATGAAATCTTTTTTCTAATGTTATTTTGTATGTGCAGGGAAAATTTGGCAAACGATGCGTACTTATTATCTCAAATGGACAATGACCAGTACGTGCCGATATGGACCGTCGCAAATTTTAATCAGGTTAAAAAACTCACCAAAGACATTAAATTGATTACCGAAGTATTGCGCGAATCCCCTAATGTACAAGTCGACGAAGAAGGAATAAAAGTGCGTCCTAATCATAAAAGGTGTATTGTCATTTTAAGAGAAATTCCAGATAATACTCCCATTGAAGATGTTAAGGTATAATTTTATCGAAGATAACTTTTCTGTATTATCTTGATCTAATATGTTTCAAATTTCAGAATTTATTCTCTGGTGAAAACTGCCCAAGATTTATATCGTGTGAATTTGCACATAATAATTCGTGGTATGTTACGTTTGAATCAGATGAAGATGCCCAACGTGCCTATAGATATTTACGGGAAGAAGTTAGGGAATTTCAGGGCAAACCTATTATGGCTCGCATTAAAGCAAAGCCAATGAATCGGATGCCATTGCCCACGTTGCCAACATTTAAAAATGGTTACAGAGTTACTCCTCCTCCTACTGCTGTATATGATCCTGCAACGTTTCCACCAGGACAACAAAGGTTTCTCTTCGCCAACGGCACACCTGGACAATCTGTCACTTACGCCAATCAAGTACACGTTTATGTAAGTTATTTTATTATTTGTGGTGCATTTCAATGGTATTAGTCATTTTATCAAGTCTGATAAATTATGAAATAAATATACTACTTGGAAAATATTCTTAAGTGATTGATTTCACTTACGTTCAAGTTTAATCAATAGATTCGTGCTACATGTTATTTATTTTTTTTTAATAAATGAATTTCTTATCTTTTAAATAATCTCAAAAAAAGGATGTTTATCAAAGTGTGTAACTGCAATGAATTGCTAATTATTCTTTAATTTTTTTTGTTGTAGCCATTATTGTAAATTTACAATTATCTAGATAATTAAAATCTGTTGTTCTCCAAAGTTAAAAAGCAAACAACTAGGGTACACAAATATTAAAGTCAATCTTATTTCGAAATATTTCTGTGACAGACAAGTCGACCTAATTCTTTGCAAAGTGATTCAAAATTAGCTACTACTTTTTTTTTGTTTTTATGTATTGGCTTGTATTCTATGTAATTCTATAAATTGTGAGGTTATAATAATAACTTTTATTAATAACTAATGAGAACTTTTAGATAATGATAAAAATTGCAGAAAAAAATTTATTTTTAGTCACAGATACATAAACTTATCAAAAATACTGTCTTGATAATTTTTTATCGGAAATAAAGGTGAGATTTTATTTTATAGATCTCTTTGTTAATTACATATTAATGTGAATAACTGATTATTGCAGAAATTTCTGAATAGGTTTTTTTTCTGAAAGTAATTTAAATCGACTGTTATATTCCATATGGCATGCCTTCTAGCATTTAAGTTCATTTACAGTGAGATGTAAGATTAGAGAGTGTCTATGTGCATCAAATAAATCTGATATTTGATGACAGAAGTAGAAAAGTTATATTTAATTAGACTATTGCTCAACAACCATGACATTAATGTATCCCATCTTTTAAACCAAGTTGTGCAGAAACTCTTGATTAAATTCTGAAATTACTCTAACATAGTAAGTACAGTTTTGCCATAAATCTTGTTAGGTTGGATATTACAATCCATTTTAGATGTAAAACGACAAGTTATTTAATTATTGATTGGCTATGATATGATTTTGTTAAGATGACATAAATATTATGTATTACGCTGTTGACAAATTGCGAAACCTGTCTTGATCCTGTTAGCTAACATTTCCAAACATGTCTCAAAGAACACTGTGGTATTCTCTGAAACGACAACTTTGCTTCAATTAGACTGTCGAAAAGTAGCTGTTGGTGGACACTGGAGAATTTATGTAATCTGGTGGTGTGAGTGTTTAAAACTGGCTGGAGTAAAATTTTTTATTCATTTAAGTGTATTCTTGTCTCTTTTAAGCACGGCTTCCACACTTCACTACAATCACAACATGAAGGCATTTTAGTGAAAACCACCTGCTGCTTTTCACTTTCGCTATTTGACAACATGAAAGGGCTGACAATGTGTGTCATCCAATAACCATTTTTCAGTATGGCCTGACATTTCATTTGGCAACTTAATTCTAAACATGTAGTAACCTCTGATTTACATAACCTATATAACTATTGTGTCAATTTGAGAATGTTATAACTTATACAGGGCGTTTTGAAGATAAAAGGAAAATATTTGGCAGGCACATTTCTTGACAACAATTAATTCTTTTCTGAAAGTGCACCATTTTCAAGTTACAGGGTCTCATTTAAAATTTCTTGTTTTTTTAATATTTCAAAAACAAAATGAAATATCAGGATGAGATTTTCTACATGCCTGTTATTCTAGAATGTCTACTATCTTACATAGTTTTGTGTTTGATATCTCGATCAAAAACAGAGTTCTGGGAGGTGAGCTAGCCCCTCCATGCTAAAAAAGATTGTTATGCCACTGCAAAATTAAAACATTTTTGTTCTTATCAGAATCAACAATTGATTTGGAACAAAAGGTTACTCTTGCATTTTCTCTGTAGAGTGCATTGTTTTCTAGTAAAATTGAATTTTTCAAAACCTCTTAAGGCAAGGTCATACGTTATGTCAAAAACAGTATGCAATTATTTACATTATACTCCTTGCAGAAATTGAGTCTGTTTTTCCAAATAACTTCGTTCCCCAAAGTGCATTGTTTCTGAGATACAGGGGGTGAAAATTTCTTAGTGACACCCTGTATCTCGAAAATGGTGCACTTTAACAAAAAATCGTTACATGGCAAAGTAGGCTTAATTTCGGTCAATAATTGCAACATGTTTCCTCACCTCACCATGGGGCTGTCGGACACGACAAGTTTTGAAAAATTCGTGTTTACTGGACGATGACGTATTTTATGGAAAAAAACACAAGAGTAACTGTTTGTTTCAGATCGATTGTTGATTTCAGAAATAGAAACAGTTTTTAATTTTTCGGTGATATAACATTTCTCTCCCCCCCCCCCAATTCTCCACTTCTGATAGGGGTATCAAAGACTACGTAAAATAGACGCCCTAAAGTAACAGAAATGTGGAAAATTTGAAATGAGACTTTTACATCCTGTATCTCAGAAACTGTGCACTTCAGCAAAGAAGGTGGCGTGACAAGAAAAGATTAATGTTTTTCAAAGAATGTGCCTGTATAGGGTGCAATAAAGTAATTTGTTAATTAATACTCCTACCACTAAAAGAAATAGAAACTGTAAAGTTTATGAAAGCAAACATGAATTAAACATACCATCATTTGTCCAACTTGTAACTTGCTTAAGTATGACATATGACAACTTTCCTTTTAATAATTATTGTTTGCATAAATGTAATGGTAATGCAAAAATCTTGAACAGACTGAACTCTCATGAGCAACTGATATTTAAAGTCTAATGTTTACAAACTTATTTGATATGTTATTAATATCTTGAATATCTTTCTTCGAGGAAGTGTTTACATTGTAGACATAACCTAGAAATTGTAACGGTGCATATTGTATATTCTGTTCATATGCTTTAAAACTAAGATAAATTTCTGGTTGATTATATTGGTATGAAATAAATCATTTTTTTCTATGTTTACACCGCTGATTTTGTTTTGAAACAATTGGTTTGGAAACTGTTAAATATGTTAATTGTAAGTATTAATATTTATGTAAAAATTTAAAATCTCATTCATGAATAAACATTTTTTTGAAAATTTTGCAATTAACAAATATTTATTTCTACAGTAATGACTTTATCACAGATGAATATAACTTAAAATGAAAAGGACTGTCAAATAAGTAAAGTTTACAAAAGCAACAAAAACCAAAGGATGAGAAGTACCGATTACACAGCTTAATATGGATATCCAGATTTTTATTTAGGTTTTAAAACATCTGAACAGACTAAAACAGCTGTTGATATGCAGAAGTTGTAAACAACTAATCAAGTGATAATACTACATTCTACAGTATTTTCAGCAATTATAGCAAATATACAGCTCATTTCTGACTAAGGCCCGGTATTTCCATCTAGGTATAAACCTACGTATAAGGCTATCTACCGTATATTTCTATTAACTGCTACTTTGTATGGTTAACAGATATCTACCAGATAAGTGTCGATTAGATTTATACAGCAGTTTTTCTGTTGTTAAAATAATAGCTGCCAGATAGTCAACTTAAGATTTGATATTCCTTGTCACACTGTTTTGTTGTGTACTGTAGTGTTGGTTATTCAAAAGTGGGATAGGTTAAATCTTATTAATATTGTTGTGTTTTAATAAAAACGTCTATTTACTTTCAATATTTATTTTTACTTAGTTTATTACAATTTATTTCCAGTATTTATTTACACTAAATTATTTATTTATTTATGTACAGGATAATGTATTTATCACTAATTACATTTATTTCGTTCGTAACTACACGCAGTTATTTACTGCAGAACTCCCCGGCTCTATTCATGCTACTGCTTATATACGTTTCCTTGTTCCTCTCAATGAACCTAGAAGGTTTGCACATTCGATAGTTGGACTGTTCCAGACTTCTCCAGTATATTTGACCAGCAATGCCGAGTCAGTTCGAGACTTCTCTAGTAGATTCAAGGGATGGCACGTTACAATATTTTTAAAACATGGATCAGGATTTTCTAGAATTATTTATAATATGGTTGATGAAGAACTTATAGATTACTTTGCAAGTTTACTGCAACTAATTACTTGTGTAAAGAAAATTTTACTAATAAAACACATTTTATAATATTAATAACTTTTATTGATTGTGTTTCTTTATTTGTGCTTCTAATAGCTCTAATTGTTTTTCATATATTTTAATTTTATATTCCTTTTCTAATTTTTTTATATTTAATTCTTGCAATATTTCTAGTTTCAATGAATTTTCTTTTTTTTAACTCAATATTTTTATCTTGAGCACTTTTTTGCAGCTCTACTAGTTCTTCTTTTGCAGATGCAAGTGTATTAAATGTCTCCTTTTATTATTATTATTATAAAAATAATCAACAAGGAGTAACAAAAAGAAAAGTAGCAAGCAACAATAACAACTAAGAAAAACTCAAAAATAACAAGCAACAATAGATTAACAAATAACAACAAAAAATTAAAAATAATCCTAAAACGCAAGACAAAAACGTGCACATGACATGAAACTTTTTAGGTTATGTTAGTTTATTTCCTTCTGTAATCGTAGTAGCGATATTTGTCTTTGTTTCACACATATTATTTGTGTTCGTTCTAGCTTTCTCGTATATTTTATTTGAAGTTGTTACTTTTACGTACAATTACCAACCTACAAAAATCTAACAGCTACCAATCTGCAAGATAAATTTATACTTGAGCTGGATTGAAATACCCGTGTTGGATATCTAGCAGATATTTCTTGTGTATAATTATAACTACCAGATAGCTAACAAGACGGTATATATACGAAAGATGGAAATACCGGCCCTTATTCATTTGCCACTGTCCAATAACCAGAACACTAATGAACAAACCTGTTGTTAGATTCTGCTTTGCTTTTAAATAAACAAGTATATGGCAACTCTAGACAAAACAAAATTACACTTGGCAATAGTGGATTTGAAGGAAAATATAACCTAGAAATTAAGTGTTGCACAACACTGACAGATAATCTTCCCTACATGCAACAAGTTGTATATGATCAAAAGATTAGCAATACTATTTTTTATATTAATGAATGAATGATATTGTCATTTTAAAGTTAGATTAATTTCATTTCAGTTGAATCAATCTAATATTTTGATCTCAAGTCAGTTAAATTTAATGACCTTTCTGCAAGAAACAAATGCATCGAAAATATTTACATAAATATAACCTCAAACAACAATAATAATTATTAGAAATAAATAAAATGTAGGTTATATAACTGATCCTTTAGAATAGCAAGATCACTTTAATGTAATTTAAATTAGTACATGCTGTGGTGGGGGCAAACTGATCTTGTGTCAAACGAATAATATTTTCAACGAAATTTAAAAAATTTGAACTCACTTAGAATTTTCTCCTGATTACAGATACATAATCGGTATCTCAATATCCTGAATACTTTTCCAGATAATCGGGATCTAAAATGGCGATTTTTCGACATGGTGATATATATGATATCGACTTGGTTTATAATGCTGAATATGACTATGAAATTTAAATTTTTATATCTCGAGATATTTGATTTTTTTTAGAACTTCATCATGATTATGCTTGCACTTTCACTGGTTTATTCTGAATTGATTTGAATGAATGCAACTAAAAATGAAAAATTAATGAAGTGATTTTCTGATGAAAAGGGAAAGAGTAAGTTAAAAAAAATATTTTTATAGCTAAAGCTAAGCTGGAATGATTAGACTAAAATGAGCTTCTTTGTTTCAACTGATTTTGTGCAAACAGGTGTTGTGTGGCATGGTTCGGTGCAGTGTAGAGCACTTGTTGTGCACTTAAGAATCTTCCAATCTTTGAAAATAATAAGCATAAACATAAAATATAAACCATTAGAATTTTATGAAGTTGACTTAACTTTAAGAAATTACATTCTAAACCTAACCTCATATTGAACCATATTCAAACTTGAAATGTAAAAGCCAGTAATTAACCTTCAATTGTTAAGTTATTAGGTTTTTAAAGATAGATTATAAAAATATGGTGGAGTATTGGCAAAACACATTTGTTTGTTTAAGAGCGAGTCCGAGTTTAATCTGAACTTACTCTGCAAACAAATACATCAAAACGTGTGGTTGCCAACACATGACCATATTGATTTACCTCATCTTTTAATACCTAATTGATTTTTCGTTAATAAGTGTTTTAAGGTTAAGTCAATTGTCTAACTACCTTATGTGTCGAGCATCACTACATAACCTCCAATTTTGTAACCAGCCTCACACATGGGTTATTGCTTCTGCAATATGGTTAATGTCTATGACGCAAATTACTGGTATCGTGATTATTTTCCCTCAAATATTGCTCTGTGCAAAAATGAAATTGTTATAGTAGTCAACTTACTGCAAGATCAATGTGAAGTTTTGACAAAAATGCTTACTGTTGCATTCAAGTAAGTTCGGTCACTGCCTGTTTTAATTCAGTTTTTCTTTCTTATTTTGAAAAATTCAAATCAGAATATGTTGCCAATAACATCAAGTGTCGTATTGCAAAAAGTATGATTTCTGGGTAACATCACTAAGTGGTATTATTAAGTGAGGCCTTTGATCTCACGAAATGTCAGATCTCAAACTGGCTTAGTAATAGACCATTGGGAAACTCAGATAGTGGTGTATCTCAAATGCTGTGGTACACAAATCTCACAAATAGTAGACATAAGAAATTTTGGTTCAATCTGTGGCCTGGCATATGATTGTATTTCTGCGTCTTGTTATCAAAACTGCATACAACAAAACAGAAAACAAAATGACTTGGTGACCATTCGAAGAACTTGTAACATTTCAAATTGCTCCTTGTAAAATCGTCAAATCTGAGATGACACTTTGTATTGGCGACGAGTAGATTATAATATACTGTGCCTCTAAAGTCTTGCATAAATTTATTATCTTAGTAAGTAATCATATGATTGGTACCTAATTCCTATATTGGCGACGTTGCCAAGTCTACAATCTTTTTGTGGTGACAACTAAGATAATTTTTTTGAAATGGGACACCCTGTATTATGTTACATTTTTGGAAACTGCTCTTCTAGATTTTCAAAAACAAAAGAGAGTGTGTGAGAAATATTAAACAATCGTTCTGCAAAAATGGAGGCTATGAAAAACAAATTTATTTTTAATGTCAATTTCTGATGATTATACAGTGTGTTCAGCGAGAAATGGGACAACGCGATATCTCGGGAACGAATGCAGATTTTAAAATTCCGAAAACTTTGTTATAAATGTAAGGTAGGGGCACATATTTTGTGATAAAACGTTTTTCAATTAAATGCGTTACCGTTAGGTGGCGCTAACCAACTTATTTTTTTTAAATGGAAAACCCTACTTTTTATTCGATTTTTGGAATTTGTAACATATTTGTGATAACTTACTTTTCGAGAAAATCATAATTTTTATAAATTTAACACAAAGATGTAAAAGATTGTATTCTGTAGAGATAATAAGCAAATTTTTCTACATTTCTGGAGCTGGCCATCTTATAGAACCATTAGTACCTATCCATCGTCTTGGAAACACCCTAATATATCATCTACCTCTTTTGCTTGCGAATGTTAATTTAAATTTGAGGCAGGTGATGTATTTTCAACAAGACGGCGCCCTTCCTCATAACAGTAACATAGTAAGAGACCATTTGGAAAGGGTATTTCCGAGACGATGGATAGGTACTAATAATTCTACAAGATGACCAGTTTGTTCTCCAGATTTAACTCTTTTAGACTACTTTCTTTGGGAACATTTAAAAAGTGTAATCTATGATATGCCTTCCAGAAATGTAGAAGAATTTGCTTATTATCTCTACAGAATACAATCTTTTACATCTTTGTGTTAAATTTATAAAAATTATTATTTTTCCGAAAAGTAAACCAAATAAGTTGGTAGCAGTTATAAGGAAAGTTATCACAAATATGTTACAAATTCCAAAAATCGAATAAAAAGTAGGTTATTCCATTTAAAAAAAATAAGTTAATTGAAAAACTATTTATCACAAAATATGTGCCCCTATCTTAACATTTATAACCAAGTTTCCATAATTTTAAAATCTGCATTCGTTCCCGAGATATCGCACTGTCCCATTCCTCGCTGAACACACTGTATAACAGGTGTAGAAATATGAAACCGGAATTTCCCTATAGATGGTGCTCACTATCAGTTTAAAGGCCGTAAGACCGCTTCTACAGCGCCATCTTCTTCCTCTAACAGCTGACGAAGTTTGTCAACACACAATAACCTAAGTTTCATACACCGGTATATTTTTCTATAACCTCAAACATGTCAAGTTTTGTGCCCACGAACTATGATTTGCGGACAGCATTGGTTTTCTGCTATCATTTGAAGAAAACTGCTGCAGAATCGCATAGAATGCTTGTCGAAGCATACGGTAAACATGCTCTTGGCAAAACTCAGTGCTTCAAGTGGTTTAAAAAATTTAAAAGTGGTGATTTTGACGTGAGAAACGAGGAGCGTGGGAAACCACTGAAAAAGACAAGGACTTGCAAGCCTTATTGGATGAAGACGTTACTCAGACTCAACAAGAACTAGCGGAACAATTAAATGTGACACAGAAAGCAGTATCTCTTCGTCTGAAAGCTATGGGAAAGATTCAGAAAGTGGGAAAATGGGTCCCACATGAACTGAATGAAAGACAGCAAGAAAATCGAAAAACCACTTGTCAAATGCTGCTCGTCAGATATAAAAGAAAATCATTTCTCCATCGAAAAGTGACAGGTGATGAAAAGTGGATATATTTTCAGAATCCTAAGCGTCGTAAATCATGGGTGAATCCAGGCGAACCATCAACATCCACTGCAAGACCAAATCGTTTTGGAAAGAAGACAATGCTCTGCGTTTGGTGGGGTCAAAAGGGTGTAATATATTATGAGCTACTAAAACCTGGTGAAACCGTTAACACTGATCGCTACCAACAACAAATGATCGATTTGAATTGAGCAATACGTGAAAAACGACCAGAATATGCAAAAAGGCAACATAAAGTCATTTTGCTTCATGATAATGCCCCCTCACACAGCAAAACGGGTCACGGATACGATCGAGGCGTTCAATTGGGAAATACTAGCGCATGCGGCTTATTCTCCAGACTTGGCTCCGTCCGATTACCATCTGTTCACATCATTGGGACATGCTCTCGCCGAACCACACTTCGATTCATATGAAAATGTATGAAAATGGCTCGACAACTGGTTCGCTTCAAAGGAAGAATTGTTTTTTTGGCGTGGCATTCATAACCTGCCGGAGAGGTGGGAAAAGTGTATAAATTCCAATGGAGACTATTTTGAATAAAATATTTTTTATAATTTTCAAATATCAGATGTGTAATTTTTACAAAAAAATTCCGGTTTCATACTTCTACACCGTGTAAGCTCAAAATTGACTTTCATCAAAATTAGATTTCTCGTATTTGGTAATACGTTGATATCAAACTTGGTACCAATTGTACAATTAGTTACTGAAATAATAAATTTATGCAGGATTTTAAAGGCACAGTGTATGTAAACTTATACAAGGGAATCGTGAGCCCACTAGGTACATAGGAAATTGCATTTGCTTGCACCTGTAGTGAAAGTAAGATAGAAGTGAAAATTACCCCACTGCTCATGACATAAGCAAGCACTTGTGTGCCAACTTCATTTTCATTTTTAATTCTAGCATTTATCACGTGGTTGACACTTGTTCAGACTTTTAAAATTGTATTTCTGCAGAATTCAATGGCATTCCTAGCCCTTAGCAACGAAATATATTTGCCTATCCATATTTACATGATATTATAAATTGTCTTGGAATGCAAATGTATGATAATGATAAGCCAATAAATATTAGTGGTTTTGAATTTATCTGTTGCTTGATACGATTACACATTCTTGCATTGTGATTCATAATATCTAAACTTTTGTGCATTAAAATTATGTAGAACTTTTAACTTGAAAAATCTAGAAAAATGAATACGCGAATTATGTTTTTGTCGCTATCTCATGAGAAAATGGTGACTGTAATATTGCAAAGTTCCTCTTTTTGAAACACAAAGGTTAACCATATATTACATTATTCACGTTATCTCTGGCTTTCAAATTTGTAGTTATGTGATTTCTGAAGTTTAAACTTCAATACTAGCTGTTCTATAAAACAATTTTGAAATTTACAAAATGAGCTATTAGAATATACAAAAATATAAAAATAATTGAAATATCATCCCTTGAAAAATAACCCAAGTTATCAACAAGAGAAACTTAGTATTTATGAATAAATATTAAGTTACAAAGACTAAACAATTGAGAGTCACCAGAATCCAAATATCATGTGACAATTTAAACAATTTAATGGTAACTGTAGTAACTTTCAATTTATTGTTTACTTGTCTGTAACCTGATATTATTGATGAAATTCTGTAAATTCTTTTGTTTAACATCTTGAATTTATTTATAAAGCAGTTGTAGAAATTAAAAAATATTTTCATCCACGAGTTTGTGCAAATGTTTTTTGTGTTCCAATTGGTAAAAATTAATGCTGAACTCTACTTCTACAGGATATCAATTTAACTGTTTTGAAACAAAAATTATCTTTCTTGTTTTTCTGCAGAACATTTATAAGGTTGTTTGCTTTACTTTTTAAGTACTTTGTTGCTAATACTCCATAATAAAGTTAGGTTAGATATATTTTTGTGATTCTAATAGAAAGAATATCCATTTATAAAACAAAAAAGAAAGATTAATATTTATTTGAAATAATTAGTTATTACAATTAAGTTTTTTTTCTAGCCTACGTATCAACAACAACCATTTTATACTTCGGTAGTACAGGCGTGGCCTGCAGGTGGGCATTACTACGACATTAGTAGTGTATTTCAAGTGAATGGACTAGCTCCACAAACGTTCAAGCCACAGCCATATCGTACTAATACAAGGCCTCGCAAACAAAATAGGACAACATCGTCATCTCAATCAGAAACTAATTCTTCACAAGTGACCACTACACAAAATACTACCACTAATACTAATCAAAATAATACTAGGCAAGTTGCCCAGGTGCCTCCTTCAGTATCCCCTCAGGGAACTCCCAAAACTAGTGCTGCCACTAATTCGAAACCTCCTCCATTATTGTGTGATTCTCCTAGGGGAAGCCATATTTCGCACAGTGGTGGTGTTGGTGATAATCACGATGCTCATATTACAAGTAGTATTCCTTTAGGTAATCAATATCAGATATACTGAGGGAAAAGTTATAAATATTTATATTATTTTAAGGTATGCAACCTGTAGTACGAACTGATGTCGTAGAAGAGGGTGGTGCACTTCTTTATAGACCTTTATTAATTGCTCCTATGCATGTGAGTAAAGAACCTTTACCACCTCGTCATCGTCGTAAACGAAAAGAAGAAGACTCTAATAATGCGAATAATGTACATTCATCACAAACCCAACCGCGTGAGCATCCAGCTCCAAGAGGAGCTCAATTTGATTTAGAAGATTCTGCTTTTCCGCCATTACCAGGTAAACATTTTGATGTTACTTTATTATTGATTGTAATTAATTATTTTACAGAACACTCGGGTACGCAAGCTCCTCTTAAGCAGGGGCAGGTTGTGACTGTAAATGCAGAAATTGTGCAGCAACAGCCACAGCAACAACAGAATCAGCAACAACAAACTTGTGCAGATTCACAAACTCAAAGTCAGTGGGGCGAGAACAGATTAGCTGATGTCGTTAAAGGTACAGCTAAATCTAAATCTAATAGTAAAGAAGCTAGCAGCGGTCCAGAAAGTGATTCTCCAAGGGCAGGATCTCCACAGCATGCCAATCAAGCTATACAAACTGGTTTATCTAGACAGGGTATTTTTGTATCCCCAACAGAAACAAAAGATGCTGCTTCTAATAATGCTCCACCAACGGCACAATCTGCAATTCTCACGCTTACACCCCCTAACTCACCTGAAAAGTAAGTTAAACTTCCTATTATGAATGATGATATAATCGTTTGTGTTTGCAGATTAGTTCCTGTATTGACTGCAAAGTGCACAATGGCTGATAAATCGACCAAAACTGATGATGCTCTTTTAAATGGGGAATTAGACACAGCATGCCCCACTACAACTAATGCAGCAACGATGACTATTGCTGTATCATCTGAAGCACCACCACGACTTGCCCAAGTTAATGTAGCTGCTAGTATTAATACACGTGGTCATGCACCACCTAATAGGCAAGAAAATCGCCCAGAAGTACCCAAACAACCATCTACACCACCACCTCTTACCCCAGTAAGTTACATTTTTTTAGCATGCAAATTCTAATTAACGTAATAAATTAATAATGTTTTGATTGTGATTATTTAGGAACTCACGAGTAATCCACCACGTATGAGTTATGCCCAGGTGGCACAGCATCATAAAGAACTCCGTGCACAGAAAGAGAAGCACGGTAAAGATAAACAAGGAGGTGAACAAACTCCGACACAAAACAATAAACAACAGACTGCACCTGCTAATAGTAATTCGACGGGTACGACTGCACGTGTGCAAACAGAGCAACGAGACTGTAGAGATTCCAGAGGTAAGTAATCGTTGTGCATAATTTTTTTAGATATGCATTTGGTTGCATTTACAATTATTGAAAATATGAACTCGGCTCATTTTTTATTTCAGGAGGATAGTTGGGTAGTTAACCACATTTATTGGTGCTTATTGGTTATTGCTGTTCATGATCTTTTTGGATGAGGGTTAGTCGTGAAAATTTTAACATTTTCACTGTATATACAATGTTGACAGTTGGTATTAGATTAATATTATAGTTAGGTTAGAAATGACAGCATTGCAACTAAGAAAATATCTTTAAAAATGTACTCGATTTGAGATCACCACATTAATTTTTATTAATCTTTGTTTTGAAAAAAGATACTTCTGGCAACATAGCAAAAAATATCTTGGCCAACTTTCATCCAAAAAAAACATGAATAACATATTAATTATGTGAACATCGATAAAAGTAGAGAATGCGGTTCATTGGTATGAAACCTTGTATTGTGCATCTCTGAATTCTGAAAAAGAATTAGTGTAATTGAATAGAGCAGTATCTTGACAAATAACTAGGCAACAATGTTTGGTGGGTTTACAAAGCTTTTACAAGTGTACAAAAATCTTAAGTGGATATGTGCAGATGTTTGCGTAGTCACAAAGTAGCATGAATACACCATTACAATTTAGAAGAGAATCTATTGAAGTGATTGATAGTTAGCTATTTTAATTCCAAATAAAATTTACTGTGTGTTAAGGTATGGATGAGCTGTTGATTAAAATAAACATCTAATTTCCAAACCAACCATTAGTAATCTGAATTTTAAACTAAAAAAAATCACATAAGGCTATCTTTGTCTTTTTTTAAATAAAGTATGATCAAAAATTATTGTCATCAGCTCTGGCTATAAAAAACAAAAGCAGTGTCTTTGATTATTAATACATACTGTAATAAAACAAAAAAACAAATTAAATGAATTTTTATTATTTTTGTAACTGTCGAATTTTGCATTAAATAATAAAATGTTTTCTTAAGAACATAAAATTTTTGTATGATACAATCATGCTATAGATATTCTCAATATTTAGAAAATGACAAGTGGATTCTAATTCATGTTTATGTTTAAACTAATTTTGTGAATATTTTCCTGTAGTAGCAGTTGTTGATGATAATTTCTTTCATCAACTGCAGCATACGGTTGCTAATTTTGAACAAATCAGTAGTATACATTATAGAAAGGAACTCGGTAGAATATGAGAACAAGTAAGAACTCGAGTGGAGGGAGAACCAACATTGCCATTTTGGAAGCTATCACAAAAACACAATCTTAGTCACGGTAAGTATCAATTCATTTTAAAAACAGGACTCAGATATGTCTTCCCCTAAAGTTCAGCTTCATCAGGAACTTTATCACTAGATTACAATAAAAGAGTTGCCTGGTTTTGGGACAATCTTGATGATAACACTTTAAATTTGACGTTCTTCTCAGATGAGTCATACTTTTATTTATCCAGATACCCGAGTCCACAAATAATGAGAATGTGGAGTACTGACAAACCTAATCTTATCAGAGAAACTCTCTTGCATAAGTGTTTGGGTGGCTCTTTCATGAAGGAGAATAATCGACCCCATCTTTTTTGAGGATTCCATCGATGCTGAAAGATATCAGAATAACGTACTAGAACTGTGTATTGGTTGATTACATGACGATGAATTCATTTATGATGAAAGACTAATCTCGCAAGATCTCTATCCATCAAGGTCGTGTGATCTTAGTCCACCAGTACATACTCTGCATTATTTATAACAAAACGTTGTGGAAGAATGCAATAAAATTACACCTCACCTTTTACGAAAAGTCTTTGATAACATGAAGAGACGTGTTGCACTCTGAATTCAAGGTAGACATTTTCAGCATCTTCTGTAGTTGAAAATAAGTTGTTCAAAGTTGACTTAATAAATTGTTGTGTAAACAAAGTTAGCAGTGGTTTTTATTTTGAGGTTAGAATTTAAATGGAATGTCAATGGAATTTGTGCAGAAAATATTATACTTATGTGAATTTATTTATTTTAATATTAAGTAAAAATGTGCGTTTCGATTTTCTTGGCTGCCTCTGATGATAATAATTGTTGATCATACAGGCCAGCGTTTGTAGAAAGGCATTTGGCTTGATGATGCACACTGGACAGCGTAAGTGTAGTAGTGGGGAGCTCATTTGCTTTGGCTTCTTCGTAGTGTTTACATCAGTACAGTCACAGTAAAAAGATTTTTGCCAAGTTTTTTTTGTTTTTGTTTAATTTATAAATTAGGTGTTGTTATATTTGTTTTATAGTATTGTTAATTTAGTTTGTTTAATTTAGTGTTGTTCAGTTAGTTAAAAACTTTATTCTGCTATGTTTTGCATCAAAATTATCAAACGAAAACAAAAACAAAATTTATAAACATAATGTTTTTTTATTAAGTATTACACTACTAAATATATTTAAGAAACCAGCAACCACTTTGCAGTTCCTAAATGTTATAGGTTTATAAGCAAAAGACAACAATGAAAAAAAATGTCATGTTTTGAATTTTTTGAGGTATGATTTCTGAACAGACCATAATAAGATGCACAATACGTTTTATTTGGTTTCTTTATTACTAAATTGACACAAAACTGAACATAATCCAAGTTATTCGTCTGTAATGATATGTAACTGTAAAAAAAGTAAAAAGATTAATTTGATTATTTTATAACATAAAGTTTAATGTTATTTATTTTTTTATTTGATTTTAACATAAAGTTGAATTTTGTTTATTATTTACCTGTTGAACAAATTAAAATACAACGCCAGCGTTCAAAAAGATTGGAAGATCTGAAGGTAAATGTGTAAACAATTTATAACATGCATTCTATACAATAATAAAAGTTGTATACAAAACTGAGTATTTTTAGTTTCTCATGGTGTGTTGAAATATTTTGTTATTACCCCGAGTGTACTCTCAGTATTTGTAATACCTCCATCTCTACCGCACACAGACTCACTTTGTCTGTCTTATGCGCATACCTAAATGCCTTTTTACAAACGCTGGCCTGCACTTTTAGATGTCCATTAAATTTAGTAAAACATTCATGATGTAACCAATTGCATTTTTTAATACATTTATTTTCAGTAACCATGAAGATAATTGATGAGAAATTCTGAAACTTCTAATTTTCAATTTTAATATTTAGTAACATGTAAAAACAAGAAAAAGATGAAAAACAGTTGTTACAAAATGAACGTATCATGATACAAAAAAATGAATGATTTTTCACTTACTAATTTATGTCTCGTGTAAAGTTTTGTTTTTTTGAGATTACAAAGTTTTCTCGTTTACCAATGCTATTGGTACACTTATTTCAAATAAGCACTCCCAGGTAGAGACCAGAAAATTACTTACATGAAACCTAACCTTGTTCATAAGTATCAGTAAGTAGGATGACACAGTAATCAAAATGACATATGTAGGTTATGTAGGTAAGGTCAAATGTCAAAAATAAAAATTTGATGTAAAGTCTATCAACTTCCTCAGGCAAGTCCTCTTTTTGAGACTAAAATCTGTGTTCAGTATCTTTCTCATCTTGGACTTGTAAATGCAGAATTTCTTTCTACGTGCCACTTTACACGATAACAAATTTTTTATAAAATTTGTGAACAAATTTGATACAAGATTTGTTGACTTGTAAAATTTGGTATCTAATTTGCTACATAACAAATTTTTTAAAACAGATTCTAAATACTGATGAATTTGTTACCAAATCGGCGCAAAGCAACCACTAAGTTTGAGGTTAAGTTCAAGAGTATTTGATCGAAAACGTGGTTATCCGTGGTTGTTTCTCAGGTGCAAGTTTTTTATAATTATTTGTAATAATAATAAAAAATGAGTTGGTCAAAAGAACAAGTGACATTGTTAATTGACGAATATCCAATATTTATTTGTCAACCAACAGCAAGGTCAAACATTATGCGCAGTTGCTATTTGCGCATATTTTCTTATAAATTTGTTTTCAAATTTGTGTGTGTCATACATGATGTTTTATAAATAAGAATTTTTATTATAAAAAATTAAGTATCAAATTTGTTATCGTGTAAAGCGGCACTAATATGTGTAATGTATGTCTTAGATTATAATATTCTAAATGACAGCTAGCGCCTACTTACGCCATTCAATAAATTTAGATTGCTCTAGAATTTAACATTTTGGTGGTACATAGATCGCTATGTGCATTGAACGCCTCTATTATAGTCAGTATAATAGTGGTGTTGTCTTTTGGTGCAAGCTAAATATGGTCATCCTACATCTAATAATAGCTGTAATTTCTTCTAAAGATTGGGAAAACAAAAGCAGTTGAGTTTTTCACTTTTTACTGTTTAAAATATTTACAAAGAGAAATCTTTGATTGAAAAAATGCATGGATCCATGAAAATATATTAAGTTGATGGTAATTTCATTAATTTTAAGTGTTGAATGTTCTCACTAGAAAGTATGTTAAAAATAGGTTAAGTTTTCAAAACTGTGTTTTAGGTATGAAAAAAAAAGTTGAAAATGTAAAGAATCAAGTAATCTTTGTAGAGTATTCCAAAAATAGTGATTCCTCAGCGATGAATTGTAGAAAAAACTTCAAGCTTCCTTTGTTTTCTTTCTCCAAATTTTCTATTTTCTGCCTTTACTTTTCTTCAATCTTTTTATTTTCTTTTCTCTATTTTTCTGCTGTTTCTTTATGCATAATTTCTTTTAGACCATCTTGTATCCTTTTCCCCCACTCTTTTTTTTGGCACTTTCTGTTTTCTCCATTTCTATTTACTTTTCTTAAAGTTTGCTGTATTATCTATTTTATTTGCTCTTCTTTATTTTTCTTTCTTACAAATCCTGTATCCTTCAGTATTATTTTTCTTGTTTTTCACTGTTGTTGTCTTTCCATCTTCCACCTTCTTTTTTAAATTATTTCTTTTACATTTGATCTATTCATCTTTATCATTTCTTCGGTATACCATTTATATTCAATATTCTCTTGAAATATCTGTCTCTTATTCATTTGTCTTTCTTCATTCTTACCTTTCTACATTTCTGTATAGTATGTTCATACTAAATTTGTTATTTTGAATTTCTTTTATCTCAATCATAATACTGGTAGTATTTGTGAAACTCACGAACTACTAGATAGCTCATAATTAATAGTATGCTATGAAAAACATGTGAGAAAATGTATTTTCCATTTATTTTATGTACACAGCTTCACTTCAAAGTTGTCTTTGAAACAACTAATCAGTAACAGTAAAACTAAAAGAGATCAAAGAACTAAGATTATAATGCTAACCTAACTAATATAATTTCTTTCAGTGAATCTTCTAAGTTATAAATTATACATACAAATTGGCGAAAGAATTTTTAATAAAAAGCAAGTGATCTAAACTAGATGAGCTTTATGATAACCTCCATGCTCTTGATTACAAATTTGCATCCTGTGTTGTATAGAGAAGAATTTGTGGCATTTTGAAGTATTTTAGGATTATTATTAATGTTTTCAATTTTATGTCAAAAGTCAGCCTTATTTTGCTCAGGAGTTTTAGAAATACAATTTTTAAAGTACGGCCACAAGAAGACCTCTCAAGGTCACTTAAAATGCGATTACTATAAATTGCATCAAAAAATTAAAATTTTCTTTAGTTGCATATGCATGCACCATCTTGTCGGTTAATATCCTTCAGGTAATTCATCATCATGCAAAATTTCAATAAACAAGGTTAGAATTTCTTGTCGATATCTATCAACATTGAGGTGCCTAAAATCGTAACCATAAGTGTAAATAATTATCACTAATCTATCACTCTTTTACTAATGGCATCATATACTCCAAATTTTTTTTGTACATGAAAAGGAATCTCAATCAGATTCCATATCCTCATGTTTTGTGAATTGACATATCCTGAAAAATGAAACCAGAACTCATCTGTGAAAAAAAAGCTCAGTAACAGTTCGATACAGCTACCCGTAGAATTAAACTTGTACAGAAAGAATTTAATCGTACCAATGCATGTATCCATTCAGAGAGTCAAAATATACCTGCTGACGCCAAACACTTAGAAAATTTTTTAAAAAACTTTCAAAATTGACGATCTTGACAGTTCACTGGCAAAACGACAGCCATGACACTATAATATCGCAAGATTGGGCCATTCTGCAAGTGAAAGAAGCCACCTATAACATCCATACTCAGTTCATGTTGCAGTAGGGGGTTGGTAGTATATGCAACAGCTGAATTAGTTGCCAACTTCATTGTTTATTGTGCAACATAACCTATGATGTGCTTAAAAATCGTATTTGTTTTTTGTCGGTTTCACCAAGATTGGAATAATTTTCTTTACCCCCGGCCACCTAATTGTGTTCTGTGAGTAATTTTCTAGCTGCTGATACCAAAAATTTGCTCTCAAAGCGTCGTTTTCCTAGAGGTAGCTACAGCGAACAATTACCAAAAGCTTTTCTAAGAACCTCATCATTATAATAAAGATTTTTTAAAAACCAATTGCAAAATTCTAGTCTTGAGGAGCATTATTTGGTAATATTTCATGGAAAGCTTGTAGACGGTAAGGATGAAAATGTAAATCTTCTTTAAAATACAATGACGGATATCATAAGAAAGATCTACTTGTTGTTTCAGTTGACGAATAGAAGATGGCGGGTGCTGCCTGGATGATTTCAGGTGTTCTTATTTTTGGTCTTCCACTTCCCTCTTACGATTTACACTTCCTGTTTCTCGAAACAAACGTCGATCAAAATTGATCATATCCTGCATTAAAATTTGGAATTTATTCTAAAAATCATGGAAAGCATCTTCAATGGAGTATTGATTAAAAAGACGTTTTTTACAATTAGTATTTGTCAAACTCAAACTAACCTGACATTTAAACTGACAGTCACTTATTAATCATCTGGAACAATATATGAACAACCTTAATTGTCTTACATATCTTTCTTTACATGGCCAACTATGAGGTGAAATTTTTTAGATCACTCTTTACTAGAAAAGCTAAAATTATATTCATACAACACCAACACTACTACTCTAAATTTGGATTAAATAAATAGTAAGTAATTTGGAATTATTATTAAAAATAAACTTGCAAGTGACAGTTCGCTGACCTTCAAAATTACTGCCACAGCAATCAATTGTTATAAAATAATTAAAATAGCATTGTTTACATTAATCTAACCCAAATTTTTGGGTTCTATAATAACTGGTAATCATTGTTAATATGCTCTATTTCTCACAGCACGCTATTATTATTTACGGATCTTGACATTAATTAAAAAGCAAATGCATAATTGACACAAACAAAACAATAATGTGAACTTGAATAAAAACATGAAAATAAAGCAAAAACCCTGTAAAACTTCTAGTTTCAGAATTAGAGTTGTTATTACTATTATTTTTATTTTTATTAAAAAATTATAGATTAGTATTATCTCTTCTAACCTGTTGCATAGTTGCAACGTTTCCACACGAAAGAGCACAATACAAACTTTGCTGGAAGCATTTATCATTTTATTGTTATTTACAGCATTACAATCGACTTAGAACTTTAGGAGAATCTATATTGATTTTTTTAATTTGAATTTTGAGATGAATTTTGTTTTAGACGGTGGTCAGCAACGTGAAGCATCTGGCCAATCGCGTCATGGACCATCTCGAAGTGGTTCCAGATCAGGATATGACCGGTCTGGTCCACAACGTAGGAGACCAGAGCAGCGGACGTCTCAGTTACGAGATTTTGTACCGTCTCGTTCACCCAAGTAGCACAGGTCGCCGGCCAGTGCAGTGTCTGTGCGGCAAGTAATGTGGAGCAGTGCTGTGTAAGGTCCACATTTATTCTACACACATATAAACCTTACGATGCTGTCATCGGCCATAACATAAATAAGTGAATCGTGGGTGTGACATTGCCCGGACTGAAACAAACACAAAAAAAAGTTAACTAATGTCCCGAATGTTTTGGCATTTACGTGTATACATGTACTTTTATGATTTCACTTAATTTCGTGCGAGTCATGTTCCTAGCTCGAGATACATACTATTGAATTTCTTATGTTTAAAAGGAAAATATGAAAGTATTTTTAGTAAAATGGTAGACAAGGGGTGGTTCCACTGTGGTTAGCTCGCGCGTGCGTCTGTGATAGGCCCTTGACTGCACGACTCACTCCATTGCCTTCAGTTGACGCGTATGTAATTGACAAGCAGTAAAAAGTAAATATCGATCCGCTTCTAGAGCTTGTTGCTGACAGTTCTACCGCCGTTCGGTAATGTACATATTATTGCAAGTCTGTCAAATTTAATATTGTCATAATTGGTGCTCGAGGAATATCTTTTCATGCTTTTGGTTTTTTGTATTGGAATTTACAAAATATAAAAAGAGGCACATCCCACGCCTACTGTAGGACCAGCTCGTGAGGTTGTCTCTGTATGGCAGATGGATGGCTAGTTTGATGCTCTCGAGCGGTGCATCTGAAATGTTGTACAGACTAATGTTATAGCAAAAGTTATTTTTGACAAATAATTACCATAATCTATAAGCTGTATAGGGGAGTGTAGGTTAGTGTAAACTGTTGTTGGGTTTTTTAACTTATAGTTTGTTGATCCCTAGTTGCTCAGGTTAAAGTAACGTCGATGTGTACCACACGAAACGATGCCACCCTTTTTTTATTATTAATTTGTTAGAGTAGGAGTTCCCATACCTACTGTGCAATTTGCACTAATACTGCAGGTATAATACATAACATTTAACAATAATATAAAAAACACTTTCATCCTCATCACTATTAAGTGCACTATTATTAAAATTGTTATTAAGTACACAAAAAGATCTGGGCAAGTGAATACAGAAAATAACAAAAAAAAAGTGTAATCAAGTTAACATAATTATAAAACACAATTATTGCTGTTATTAAAGTAAAAAGCAAGGAAAACGTGGGGATAAACTTTTACTTATAGGCTGTGTATGTATATATAGATAAAAGATAAAATGTTCTTAATTTAGCCACGAGATTGAAGAAATGAGAATGTAAATATATAAAATTACGAAAAATAACCTGAGCAACCTGGCACACAGACATTTTTCAGTTATCAGTATGTATGTAAGTTATTTTAAGACTGTTAGCTGATTAAATTTAATATTGTTACTTTGATCGGTCTTTTTTGAAATTTCTCATATGGTTTGACACGCACACACACACACATATTGGAGTGAAGAACTCTTGAATATTTTTTTTTGACAGATTTTATAGTAAACATTTAATATTTAAATAATGATAATATTATTAGTAATCCGATCAATCATGTGAGTTAATTTTGTTTTATATTAAGTAATAGAACAACAGCACGCAAACTATATTGATTTGTTTGCCGCAGTTGGTGTGTTTTTTATAGCACATTTATGTATATTTATCTTATGATTACAATTTGATATGTTTATTTTGTGTGCAACTTCTTATAATTATTGTTATTATAATTAGTGATATATTTGTTCTTATGCAGGGGTGTTACTATTATTTTAATTTATGCAGCTTGTCCTTCCAAAATGTTTAAGTTTTTTCTTTTTTTTTTTTAATTTTATTTCTTGCAACAGAGATGGCAAATACTTAATTATACTGATGTTCACTTTTTTGTGATCATTATTACTGTAATAATCGCATTATATTATAACATTATTATGGTTTATTTTTGCCATTCGATGTTTGCATTCCATCAAGGTAGGTGGACTTTGATTATTTTTTCTTGTATATGAAATTATTTTTCATTCCAGTGTCAGTGTTAAATTATGATCGTGTTATTTTGGAAAAAAAATGTTGATAGTTTTTAGAATGTATAGAATTATTTATTTAATATATATATGATGTAATTTTTTAATAACGAGTATTTGAAAGACACATCAACGAAATAAGCCACATTCTCAATGAAAAATACTGAAATATGAAAATATGTAATTTTATCATCAAATTTCACCTAAAAAAATTATCATATCATTTATGCATTGAGAAAGGATTATATTGTGGTATTTATACAATTTGATTTTGTTTGTTTGACAAAACTTTTGTATGTCACTGTAAATATGTAAATCTTAAAACTTTTATTGTTCCTATCTTTTTAAAAATGAAAGTTTTTTGGTTACTTACACTCATGAAATATTGAATATATACAGGGTGTACCTTTCATTATGGTTAATTAATGAAAGTATCAAAAGATCTTCCTGAGGCAATTTGTCTCAAAATACAGGTCAACAAGTTTTAAAAGAAAATGAGAAGCAAAGAAATATCAAAATATAAAACGTGTTCCATTACAGTAAAGTCTATGAATTTTTTTTATGAAACAATCTGTGTTAGTTGAAATCTGCTAAACTTTAGCTCACTTGAGTAATAAACAAAGCAAAATTGTCTACAAAAAGAGAAGTTTGCTCACATAGATAATAGATTTTACTATAATTATAATTACATATAAGAGAGTAGATAACCACAACTTGTTTGATCTGTCTTATTCTAGATTAGTTTTGTGCAGATACCACACCTAGAATTCAGACTTGCAAACTTGTGATCGTGTGGACTTTATAAGTGAGGATATTTTTATGTAGGTTAGTGGTGAAGTTTGTAGCAATTTTATTTATAGCACAATGGTGCTTCATGATTATAAAATTTCAAAATGTGTATTTTTATTTAAATTTGTTATAAAAATTGATGGTTTTTGTTTTTACTAAATTAAAATTAAAAGGAAGTATGGTGATCTGTGGCAAAATTAATGAACTTCAATGTTTTGTAAACAAAATCTTATGTGATTAACATTATAACTTTAGAATATCAATAAATTCTTAACAATTAATATTAATTATACAGGAATTCATAAAATTAATTTTTGTTAGATATAATGACATTTCTATGATTAAACAATATTGTTTGTTGTTGACTCGGCAACAGAAAATGTCAAAATACTTTTAAGAAATGTTTCATATTATAAAAAAAAGGAAACAAATTGTGTTAATTTATAAACCAAAATTAATTACTAATTTCTTAAATAAATAAAGGATATGTTTTAATCCAAGGCACAGGTTGGAACAATAAGATATATCTAGAATTTTTTGTGAAAGATTTTACTTGACTTTTAAAATTAATTTTAATTTAATAAAATAAAAAACCAAAAGTTTTAATAACAGAATTAAATAGCTCTTATTTGGTCAAGCTATAACACAAGTTAATGAAGTAACAGTTGATAATTTGACTACATATTAACTTTGACATACAAATACGATGCTTTATTCACACAGGATGTCTACTGACAAAATTCCTTAAAAAAGAAACATGGTTGTAAATAGTATTTTTCTAATATATACTCGAGGTATTTAATACGTAATTTTTAAAAAGTGCAGTTTCACTTACACATCTTGAAAAAATTGAAAATAAGAAAAAAGGGTTTCTTTTGTTTTATTTAGTGTTTGTATATGTAGTAATGTAAGTCTGTATTATGGTAGTTTTGTATTATTTTATTTATTTTCTCTCGGGAATGTGTCTGAACACCAGAAATGGGAACTGCGCAAACAGTAACAAGATTGAAATATTGTGAAAAACCGACTTTGACAGATTTGCTTTTTTTTAAATTAGCAAATTAGCATTTAAGACCCTGCTACTTCTCACCAAATTCCCATATCTGCTAAAACCATCAATCATGTTAAGGAGAAAATTTTCCTTTATTTTTGCAAGTAATGTAATGATTTTATTAAATACCTAGAAAGGGGAAACAAATTTAAATCGTGTTAGCCTTTTCAGGTAGATAGATGACATGAAAATTATGGCGATAGTTATATTAATTGATGTTCATGTAAATAAAAATCATAATAGTTCTGTAGGTATTTATCAATTAATTAATCGACAATTATTTAGAAGTGTTCTTGATAATAATCATTTGAAAATGACCCCCTTCAATTAAGAAATAAATTTGAAGATGTAGATATGTATGTCAATGTACAAGTCACTAATCCGAAAAGGTGCTGTGTAATAACTAATACTAAATACATACATAGTTCTTCGACTAAGATTGATATTGGCAAATTATATAACAAGTAGACATCCTGTTTATTAAGAGAAGAATTTTATCAATCAATCCTATGTTCCTAAGATAAATCTGCCCATCTCTGTATATACACGTTTCAATTTATGTTCATTTTTAAATGCGAGTTTGATTTTTATTTCAAGAAATTCATTTTCTTTCTGTTTTAATTTAAAAATAGTTAAAAAGCATGTAAAAGACTTCCCTCGATTAATATTAATTAAATTATTAATTTAATTTTTAACATTAAAGAAAAAAATAAAATGTTTTGTTTTATATTCTAGTCGTAAAATTGGGTTTTCTTTGTTGACATTTGTAATTTTTTTTTGCTCTTGAACATTCTGCATTCTGATAGTTTGGTGTTTGTATTTTATTATTTTTATTATTATTAATATTACGGTCATTATTATAATTATTATTATTATTATGTAATTAGGTATTGTATTATGAGCATTTTTAATATATCAGCCATATACATATAATTTCCACCCCTGCTTTTTCAAATATACAAGTATAGTTTGTTCATATACATATATGTTTTGAGGTTTTGAAGATGTTCCCTTTTAAAATTACCGTTTATTATTATTTTTTATTGTTCATGTAATGATTAAAAGAAAAGAAAATCTGAAAAACCATTTTTTTTATTTTCTGGGTATAATAACAGTGCTTCCAATAAACAAAATAATAATTAATTGAATCAGCTGTATTTTTTTTATTACAGACGAGGATTTTTATTTTTAATCTGTTCACAGTCTTTGCTGTGTTCTTTTATAAATGTATTCAAAAAATAATGACAACGTATCTTTTTTGTTTTTAATTCTTTGTAAATGAAAAGTTCAGTATAAGCTCTGTGAGCAGAAATAAAATTTGTAACATTATTTTTAATTAATTTATATGTAACACCAAACGATTGGTAGAATTATATTTCTTGTTGTACTCAGTGTCAAATTCTATATCGTTAAATGTGTGCATCTTGAAATAATGTAAAAATATTGTATATAAGAGCATCGACTAAATTTAATTATTATTATTATTATTATTATTATTATAAAGATAAAAAATAGCCATTTCTGTGGTTTGTGTGTTGGGTCAATATGATTCTTCACATATTTAAAGAATAGCCTCATGTAAATCTTCTGAATGTGTATATATATCTTTTTCTCTCTATTAGAAGACATATTTTTATTACGAAGTGTAATCAGTGGTGTAGCTTTCAAGATGTTTGATTTAACATTGTTTTAAAATGTTTCATACTTCCTTTTATGACTAAAAAAAATTAAACTTGTATACTTTTTCCAAATATTACCAAGTGAGATGGAACTGATGGAATTGAAAATGGTTTATATTGCATGTTTTTCTTTATTTTCTAAATTTTAAAATTTATTAAATTTTATTTGAAAGTAATAAAAATGCACGAAGTGCCAAATTTAATTTTTATGAGATTGTATCAGAATAGGAAAAATCTTGTGAGTTCAAATTTTTATATATTGCAAGAACATTGACTAATCTATGTAATTTATTATTTTTTGTTTTAGTGGATGACACACTTCAGTAAAAAGCAAAAGTACAAACATAACCATGAACAGTAATCTTGATAATTCTATGATAGTTTGTACATGAGCAGCCAATTGTCAATTTATGCAAAGTATTTAAGAAATTGAAAACTCACTTGATGTACAAAGGTAATAATGAGTGTTAAATTTTTTTTGGAAAAAGTATATTGCAATTCCTTAACATGTAGAGTTTTAATAATTTATATCAAATTGTTTTTTATAATAGAACACTCAAGTCTTTCTCTTAATCGTTCTTTTTCATAGAATTAAAATCTTCAGTTCAAGTGTTAAAATATTGTGTCAGATTGAGTAATTGTATATATTATGAATGGTAGAAAAATTGAAACAAAAGAATGTGAATGATTGATGTTTTTAAAAATGACTTTGTAAATAATTGACGAAATTGGTTACAGAAACCTAATAATTGAGTTAAGTTTAATTATTTACTAACAAGTTGCATATTAGTGCAGTGGTGAAATCGGTCAAGTTTTGTTTTTAGAAAAAATTGAAATTGAATATTGAAAATATATTGAAGAAACAAAAGAATAAGAATCATGATGTCACTAACTTACATTTACAGGCTAACTGATACACACAATATGTAGAAAGAGCTGAAGTCACTAAAACCATATTTTAGTAAATAAAAAAGACTTTTTCATTTTATTATCGTAACATTATATAGACATATGTACATGCTTATAAAGCACTATCACGCATTAAGAAACAAGCAAAGAAATTCCAAGAAGAGTTATTAGGTTTTAAAAATGTGACATAAGATCTTTTTGCAAATTACATTACAGAAAAACCTCTTAAAAAAACAAAATAAAGGCATTTTCCTCCTTCTACCTTTTTTTTCTTAATGTGGCATTAGATTTGAAATTGATAGGAGGAACATGAACACCTTTTAAAGTTATGGTTTCAATTACAATCTCTTGTTCTTTTAATATTTCAAGAATAATGTGTGATACTGGCATTTTTTAATGTTTCATTGGATGCTATATGCTATATCTGTTATCGATTGTTGTGTATTCATAATAGAGGCAGTTTGTTTGTGTAACTGTCTTTGTGCCCCAGGGATGGTGGTGCTACCAACAAGAAAGTTAAACCTGAAGCGTCTTGTGTTTTCTACTGAACTGACCAACTGGTTTCCAACTCGTATGGTTGCCACACTAAATTTTAAAATCCACGATTTGATTTGATATGCTCTGTAAGTAGTGGCACTCCTATTTATATCTCAAAGAAAAATTGTAATACCCTCTATCTTTCATTTGTTACTGATATACATTAGCATCCAAGAATTGAATTGGCTCCTGTAAAGGCAAATTTATCAGCAGAAACTTAACTTGAAAACAGATATCTAATCAAGATAATTTAGTTCTGATAGCCAAACCATAAAATATACGAACATGCTTTGTTGTTATATGAACCAATTCAACAAGTTGATCCCAGGCTGTTCATGTATAGGTTTGAGCATATTTGAAAATGTGAAACATGGCTCTCAAAACATTGCAAACTAATGAGATTTAAAGGAGACTTAGTAAATTCTATGATATATTACTGGCTTGAGCTCTTACACAAGTTCTCCAATTCTTTCAACTTTTGTAATGCTGCATGTTTAAAGATTTAACATGATTAACTTGTTGCATGAAACCACTCTTCAGTAGAGCCAGATAAATGTAGGGGGTTGTAAGTTGCTAGATCTTTTATAGATAAATACTTTTGAACATCTTGACATCGGTATAGTAGATTCCTATGCTGCTTCTTTGCTTCACATTTGATCACTGGACGACTCTAAACTTTTATTACAAGAAAAACCCCAGTTAGAATATTAATTTAATAACAAAATCCAGTCTTAAAAACTTTATGTACGGTGGGTAACTCACTTAAAAATTGCTAGCTTGAGTAGTACATTTTATCTTGGAAGTACAGTTAAAGGCTGTGACCATTTAAGTTAGATAAACTAAAGAACTTCATTTTTAATTGTATTCTTATAAAATCTCTTAAGCAGTTTTTAAATCTTTTTTGTTCCCTTCCTCGTCACCAATGAGAGGAAAGTAAAGATATAGCCACTCTAATATATGCCAGAATATACTTGAAGTCTTAACATGCATTTAGCTTGTCTACATATACATATTGCCAAATAAATATTGTAAAAAATAAAAACATCCTATAAGGATATGGTAATCAAAAAAAAAATTGCAACTGTATGAATTGTTTCAGTATAAAAAATTAAGAAATTTTATTTTTCTATTTTAAAATGTGATTCTGTTAATGGAAATTTTTAAACGTGTATTTTAACTGCAGAATTGATAAGAATTAGACTAAACCGTAGTTTTAGTCCTTGTGTGCCCCTATGCGTGTCTTCAAATCCAAACCACTACCTCAATTTATCATGATTTGTGAATAACGAAATCTTTGATACCAAAATGGTTCATTTTGACTGAATGATTGTATTATAACTCTGACGAGCATCAGCACTTTGACATATTGAATTTTATTATTTTTGAAGTCTGTTTTCATTTTTAATTGTTTGAGATGTTCGTAATTATTATCTTAAACATACTAGGGTGTTCTATTAAAAAAAGTTAGTCATATTGTACTATTTTATAATATTAGCATGTATGTAATTAAATTTTCCATGTGAAAAAATTTTTTTTTGTATTCTTTATTTTTCATTTTTATTTAAGACTAAGATTAAATTCCTAATATTTTTAAAGAATGGAATTTTTATCTAGTTTGGATCCTTTTTATAATCTAGTATAGTGTGCAAGTTTTTTATATGTGAGTGAAAATATAAGTAAAAATGAGTAAGAATATCAAAACAAAAAATAACAATATTGGGGCTGTGCACAGAAATAATTTTCTGATTTATTATTTTTTAAATTTATTCTGTATCGTTCTAATTCTTGTTAATAGTTATACCACTGAAATAAAAGAGAAAGTAAATAAAAAAAATAATAAAGAAATAGAATTAAGTTAATTGCCTGGTGACTGATAATATACTTTTAGAATTTTTGATGGGATTGAAATATTAAAATAAATGCCAATATTGTACAACGCTTTTCAATCAAAATGTTGCTTAGCTTTTTTTAAAATATTATAAAGTGTGATAAAACTACATAAAGAGTATGTTACAAACTTAACTAGGATTTTGAATCTTTTGAATGTTGTTCGATCAAAGGGATTTTTGGTGTGTGCGTGGTTTCACTTGTTGCCAAAATGTGTGTGGTGTATATAAAATAGTGTTGGCATGGGGCTATTTTTAAATTTATAATATTATCACATTGTAAAGACTGTTGTATACAAAACAAAAAAAAAAGAATAATATTATCAGTATAACGAAAAAAAATTACAGAGGGTTAAAAGATCATAGTAACACTGCTTTCTTACATAAGAACATTCGTATTGAATAAAATAAATAAATAAATACATAGTGCTTTCTTAACGTAATGTACTACAATATTTTATAATTATTTATTTAACAGCTATTTGGGCAAGGCATTTGCAATATTATCAGTTTGTAAGTAATGTCACTTATTAAATGAATATAAGTAATTAACTATATTTGCATATAAATAAAAAAGTATTGTTTATGTCTCTGCCTCAATGCCTGAGTTTAGATTTGTTTTCTACAAGGTGCTGCTAAGCCCGTATACAGTGTGTGGTTATGCCAATGTTATGTACAGAAGGATAGGCCTTAATAGTAAAACAAGGAACTCTGGATACTGTCGAATTAGGTTGTTTTCTGTTGATTATTTGGTTGGAAATAAATAAAAATAAATAAAACTGCAAAACACCTTTCCTAGTTTTATTTTGTACATAAAAACCTGTATTATTGTTTTGCCTTTGTTTAAACTTGCTTTAACATAAAGAACCCCCTGTAAACATAAAATTAAGAAAGTCTTGTCGAAATGTATATTTTGTTTCATGTTAAAAACAATTAGAAAAAACTTGAAATCTGCTCTTCAATTAAGCATTTTCTAAAACTATTTTGATATTTGGCAAGTACAAATTATATTAAGTAGAAAAAAATAATTTTCAAAAAATATTGGTTGTTTATTGTAAATATCGTGTTGAACTTGGCAGTCAGTGTATGATCGTATATCATAGCATATTGTATTTATATTCTAATTGTTGTAAATAGATCTTGCATCTTTGTACATAATATTGAATGTAACGGGAACTTTGTTTATGCCCTCCCTTTCTTTCTAAATTTATACATGGTATTTATGCAAGACTTTTTGGTTACGGGTTCTAAGGTATGTTCATGGAAAAAAGTGTGCACTTTACAACTACATTTACATAATTAATTTTTGCACACCAATCTCCATCACATCATTAGAAGCTTGGTTCCATTTTTTTTAAACTGTTTTCTTACAACTTGGCCACTTTTTCTAGCATGTCTTAATAATAGCCCAATATTTCTCCATTGGATGTATTTCCAGGCAGTTAGGAGGGTTCATAGTTTCTTTCTACAATGAGGACATTATTTGTTCTTGGTAGATTCAAAGTATCTGCTGCATATTGTGTGCTGGCTAAATCAGGCCAAAATAGTGATGGAAGTTCTTTTTCTTTATATAAGTGGAATAATCATTTTTGAAGGCATTCACTGCGATATGTTGCAACATTTATGGTACCTTTTGTAAAAACTGCAGTTGATTGTTTCCCACAAGAGCAAATTGATTTTTTATTAAATTTACCAACACAAATATTCTATTTGCTTCTTCAAATTTAGCAACAGTATATAAAACTATGGACCAGACGGAATGCATGTGTATCCATTTTCATGTATGTTTCATCATCCATCAAAACACATCATTCAGGATTGTCAACAAGAAATTTATTCAATTTTCTAGCCCTTGTTCTAGCTCATTTTAATTGTATTTTTGTTCTGTTTGGCTTTTTCTGTTTTTTATAGGTTTTCATGCTGTGCTGTGTTTTTGTACAGTTGAGAGACATGTTTACTTTTTCAATTTCTCTTGTTGACATTGAGCAGTTATTCTTAAGTAATGGTACAATCTCTTCATTAACCTTAGGATTGGCAGGACCATTTTTCTTCCAGATCTTGGAATGTCTTCGAGAGTATTATGTTCATAAAATTTCTTAATCGCTTTTTTTACACCATTGACTAATATATTCATAGACTTGGTTAACTGCCCCAATGATAAACCATTTTCACTATACCATTTATGCTTAATTGTTTTTTGGTTTGGTTTTTGCAGCTTCTGCGATTTGAATTAGGTTTTGTGTTTATAGAAAAAAATTAAAATCAAAATTACACTTTATTTTGCAAACATGCCTTACCTCTATAGTAACCAAGTGCGAGTCAATCCAAGGTAGTTCAGAAATTTGATTTTTGTATAAACTTTATATGACAATTTCAACATCATCTAGTCATGGAAGTACTAACTATTAACTGAATATGCATTAAGAACTAACATATTCTATATGTATAATTTAAAAAATTATTAATTCACTGCAAACCTTAAAAACGATTGAGCTGCACCTGGATGATGTCAAGTATTCTACTGTAAATGCAAACCCTGTACATTACATTTTTGAGATTGCAACTAATTTAGAATTACCCTGCTTGGATTTGGTTAAAGATAATAATTTAGGTGACGCACTTCACATGAAATGCCCATATTGCAAAATACTGCCAAGGTAGAATTTATTGGACAACTGTTTTACTGAGAAATCCTGCAACCCAAAATAATGAAAGGTGTCTAAAGAATGTATTTATAGATGGTGTTGATGGAAACTGATGTAACAGTTTTTCTCTGATATAAAATATCTATTTTTTCACTGCTACAAACACATTTGCATAGGTACTAGGAGTGCAGTGACAGAAAATATTTCTTCTTCCTCCAAAAAAAAAGGTATCAAGATAAATGAAAGATGTTGATGAACAAAGAAATAGTTGAACAAGATTTACTGATGGTGTACGTGTAGTAAGAATGCCAGAAAGTGTTAAATATGTTAAACTAGCAGTCCAAAGAAGTTGACTATAGATACTTTTAAGAATTCTGTCTGAGAATTTGCATCATGATCATAATAGAAATTACCTAGCTATCTTAGAGAAATACATTGGTTGAGATAAGAAAATGTGTTTTTAAACAAGATGATGCAACT
>VTPC01001295.1:63602-121996 GCA_011009095.1 Ignelater luminosus
GCATAGTACAAATCTTTAATAAAACAAATACCTGGAATCAAAATCAAGATGCCTGATTCTGTGAGCAATACAGGTAATGTTCATCCATTGCAGTTGCGTTTGGAACACCTCAGGCGCTGACTAATTTGTTTTGCTACCCTTACTGACAAGACCCTCGAATCTACAACACTAAATTCCCAACATTCAGAATAAAAACTTGTTCAGGGTAAATCTTGCTACCCGAGTACAGATTAAATAAGTTATGTAAGCTGTGACCTGATGTTATAAAACTCAAGTTATCTCAAAATTGGTCAAGTCCGGATTCCTAGTATTTTTGTTTCAGATGATGGTAACCTAATCAGTAAATATCAGCTAGGAGATGCATAGAACCATATTAAAAACTAATTTTGCTCTTATATGTAAAAATACAAAGAAGGGAAAAAAGATTTACACATTAAACATTAGATCTTTTATAATTTTTGTTGTATAAGTTAGATAAAAGATATCCAGTACAGTGATGTTTTTCATGTACAGTTTTCAAAGCGTTATTTGTGAGCTCCTCGAAGGGAGTGTTAGACAAGTTGTCTACTCGGTAGGCGCGTATGTCTTCCATGTTCTAAATAATCGAGTTAAAATTTGACGCCTTTTAGTAAAAAATTAGGGATGCTGGAATACGAACCAATTTTTCTCGAAAAAGGGACAAAGCCTCCCAAAATCAAGCAAAACGAAATTAGTTGTTTCCCAGGTACAAAGATCTAAAAGAAACAAGAAACGTTATTTACAATTGCACAATTAAGTCTTTATTTGGATTTTGTTTTCTAGCTTGGGTTTTAAAGTTGTGAATCGGCGTGTCTCTATTCTTTCTTCCTTTTCCATCTAGTTGGGTTTTTATTGTCTGTCCCTTAAAGTTTTTTATAAATCTTTTTGCTAGCACTCCAAGTGGTTACTAGGTTTGAATGTAGCCTTTCTTCTTTCAAGTTTATATATATGTAGGTAAATGCATAAAGAGAAACTATTAGTACTAAATAGAACTTTTTTTGTAAAAAGAATCAAAACAATAGAATAAAGACGGAAGATATCTGAAAGCTTCTTCATTTGTTGCTGTACCCTTGCACAGCAGGTATATAACATTTACTAACCTGTGTTGTGCAGATTTACTAAAACTGTGAATTCTAAAGTGACCGAAGATATTCTATTCTGAGAAAAGCACACTTTGCTGATTTGCTAATCCGAGAAAGAAACGACTGTAAAAATATTCAGTGTGATTATTGACAAGGACCAAATGAACTAACTGGGCCACAGTCGTTCGCTCTGATATTCACAAACTCGATAAAATCAGAAATCCAGCAGACATTTAATTTTATCATATTAAGTTACTACTTCCAGTAGGTTAGTTGATAAGTAGGTACGTAGAAAGTAAAAGATGCAAACAAAAATTGTTCTAGATTGTGCTATAGTTTTTAAAATTGATTTCCTACTCGAATGAAATCGGGTGATTGTTATAAAAATTGAAATTCTTCTTCAGTGCTGGTGGAAATGGAAATATTTCTGTATTGATTTATCGGTTGATCGAGGTAAGACTTCAGGTGTGTTGGGAACGACAAAAAACTCCACACAGCTTTCGGAAATACTGGCATGCGGTGACGTTGAAGCGAATGTTGTCATGTGATGGTAATTGTATTAGTGTCTTTCATATTCTTATAGGTTTTTTAGGAGATTTGACTGAAGGATGTGCTCAGGGGGCAAATTCTTGTTTCATCTGGCTGTCTAGAAATGTGCACCTTGTCTTGTCCTGAATAAAAACTCTTCTGTTTTCATGTCCAGTCGTATACTTCCACTGAATTATCATGAAGATGTCCTCTTTCATCTATAGTTGCTTGATCTTTTAGCAAGGCGCTGGAGCAAAACAAGTGAACTTAAAATTAAATAAAGGACGAAGGGAAACTTGAACACATGATTGAGGATGGAAGAAGAGGAAATTTTCAAAAAAGAAACCTAAGACAAAGGCTGGGGGCAGGCACTTCAAATTTCTAACAAGCCTATACTGTTTATGGCAGTTCTCTAGCTCATAATCTTTTATAAATTAGAAAGCTGTGAAAGCTGTTTATTCCAAAAACATCTTAGCATTTTCCCTCCTAGATCTTATCTTAGTAATATTTTAAAGACCGTCGCCTTTAAAAGTTAACAAAGAAAATATGATATTAGCGGTAGGAAAAAGAGTTGCTTGGAGTTGGAAAACCGAATTTATCGCATTGTTTACTGTAAAACATACATACGTGATATAACGAGATATTAACAACCTTTTCAGTGATGCTGAACTAGATATTGTATATCGCTCTATAGAAACTCACAAGGAATTTTTTGAAATTTGCTAATCAAATACTGTGAATTTTTTCTGTTTTGGAGAAATATGATAATTTTATGGTGACATAGGAGATGTATCCCAAGAACTCCTTTGATTAAGTTTTGTATGTGAAAAACTTTGTACGCCTGCTGATGGAAGCCAATTCATATAAAATAATTCCTTAAATTTTTTACTTTTCAGTATGTAATTTAAAATACTGTAAGTATTAAGTAATAAAGGAAAAATAATTACCTAAGATTCTTTAATAACTCTCCAACTTCCGCTATTTTTAGACAAAAATATTATTTATAAATTACTACAGTTAGTTTTACTCCTTCTTAGTAAATCTGAATGAATTATGCTAATCAAAAACCATTTCTAAAATAAAATTTTTGAGAAAAACACACACAAACAAGACTCCTCCCTATTACGCAACATTTCCAAGAAATTCTTAGAATGATTGACATTCCTATCATTCCGAGATGCGGTACAAACGAATTTTATTCAAGGACAACGCAGGCGCAATGATGTGCGTCGCGACGTCGACGGATATAAAACGCAATTTGGGGTAGCATGACGTTATACGATCGAAGATTATATTTTGGCCCTACGACATTTTCACTCATTGGATCCCTGGACTTCCTAGAATTTGCTCCGCATAAGCTTCTTTGGATCAATAGGAACTACGCAATTCGTCTGTTAAAATTTTGTCTTTTCAGCATTCTGAATGAATATTTCATTAAGAAAATGAAAGTGTTTTTTAACGATTAATTTTGTAGCAATTACTAAAATGCGCTTTAAGGAAAAAAATCAAAACAAAATAAAAAATAAAGCGAACTGAAAACAATAACAACCCTTAGGGGTATGAGTCACCAACGGTAAATGACCAATATTTCTTTTTTTATACTGCACCTCGTGTGGGACTACAATATAACGCAGTAAAATTATATATCTACACCTGTTTTCTGGGATATTTAACGATGAAATTGTTTACAACTTGTTGAGTAGTAGATTCTATAGGATATAAAATATAGAAGACTAGTTTACCACCTAGAATTGATTTCTATTGGTGTCGTAACCTTGAAGAGAGTTCTGAAATAACTCAAAGCTACTTTCTGTTGCACCTGATATATGGTTTAGTAGAATGACTCATAGGCCCTTTTACCTCTCCTTACTACCGTGGTGGTCATTCCTTTTGTATAACAAGAAAAAGGTCCATAAACTTATTAGAAGCTTAAAGAAAACGAAATTGTGCTTGATTTTTGGTTGGTTGTAAAATTTACAACGAGCTTTAAAAGTTGACCAAATGTCCAAATCTCTTTCAGGGAGTGCAGGTGTATATTGCTTTATTGTGTAGGGTTGCTGATTTTAGGAAAAACAGGTAGGTATAAATAGTAAATCTCAATTTCAGGTATAATAGAACCGTTTCAAGGTTCCAAATGCAACAAGATTTAACACGATCTTCAACTCAGGTAAGAATTTACATTTTTAAAATTAGTTATGCAGGTTGAAGATATAACAAAAACGTTTTCGGGGTTTTCAGAATTGTGTCAGTTATATAATAGCTCCGGAAGTAATAAGACACTTTTGCAGTAATTAGTAAAGTTAAGGGATGTGGAGTAGTTATAAATAAACGTTGAGAATTGTCTCGCCGTCTTTTATTATTATCGACCATCTCCATAAGGCGCCGACCTAACTCCATATACCTTCATGTATCCGGCGCCTTGTCCATCAAAAATTTTTTGGCTTCCGTAAATGATGTCCATTAATTATTAGTTTATAACTTGAAGGAATAAATTAAAACAGTTTTATTTTCTTAGCTTATTGTTGAGATTTACAAGAGATACATAGAAGCTAATGTCCAAATAATAAAAATCCAATTTACCCCAAACATGATTAGTAAATAGGTACCTAATGAAAAATATGAAAATTTATTTAAAATTTCGCTTTGCGTGTTGTGAACAACATACACGAGAATAAATTGGTAAGTTATACGTTATACCAAGTGCTAGTTGGAATTCATTTCCGCTTCTGTGTCAGGTTATGTAATAGATTGCTTTAAAAATATTTGAAAAATTTCGTTTTGCTTTATATTAGTTCATTTGTTTTATTGACCTGAAAGCTATCTAGACGTAATCACATTGCATACTCTTCAAAGTTTAAGGAATGAACTAGGTACTTGTTACTTATGAATTTGATTTGTTGATTTACTTCCCCTTGAAATCAAACTTTTTGTGGAGGACTCTTAGATTATACAGAATTTCGCAAAAACTAAAACCATTAACAATGGTGGCCAAATCATAATAGAACGAGTATGGTTCCAATCAATTCAGAATCTAGAAGAGCAAATAGGTTACAAAGTGCCGAGTTTACATATTTAAGAAGGCTCTACAAATTGTCACTTCCCATGTATTTATCTAGATTTTCAATTTTATACTGGTTTAATGGTTGATCACCAGCTGAGCTAGTTTCAATTCATATCTTGGTAGCACTAATTCAAAATTGAAAGAGTACCATCGGCAATGATTTGTGAGAATTCTCTTGGCCGTAAAGTTCTGAGGAATAAAAAAACAAAATGAATTTAGGACTGTGTTATTCTCTTTATCAAAAGGTTCTTTACGTTGCTTTTGTCAGAAAAACTTGATTTTGCTGTCTAAACCTAACCCTTGTTTCGGAAAACACATTCCAAGCTACTAAGTGATCGTTTCCTTCCGCTTTAGCAGAAGACTTATTCACTGAGGTATTTAAGAAAAAATAGATTTTGTTAGAATTTATCTTTCATGTCCAAAATTATAAGCAGTCTGTCTTAGAGGTAGAAATCTTTGAAAAGAAAGTTTTAGATTTTCTCGATTTCCAGAGTACCTAGTCCCGTTGAGAATCTGATTGGTCATCATTTACTCCGGCATCAGCCTATAGTTAGGACACTTTAGGTATTCATTCTAAGTTTCTGATATCAACGACTTCAAATTCCTTGATGTCAACAATACTCGTGGTATTTACCATACCAATAAAAGAAATTTTTCTGATTTCACAACTAGATATGTGACTGAACAAAATGGCAACTATCATAAGGCTTTACTTTCTAGGAAAATGTGACTACTACCAGCAAAAGCAGCACCAATTTGTTGAGATTACAACGGAAGATTATAAAGACATGCAGATCCTACAGAACAGAAAGTTTAAAGGTATCAGAAAGAGGGACTTAACAGAAGAGACAGAAAAAATCTTTTGTTCTTTATTTTATTTTTCCTTTAAGAGACTAGCTCTGTTAGATAGATAAGAAATAGTAACAAGGAAATGTCACTTTTGAAGTGTCTTTTATTTGGCTTTTTCGGATCGATGACATTTTGGGTTAATCGGATTTTTCTAATTCGTTAAGTCTCTCAAGCTGGGAAAGTCTTTTTGTTACTGACAGGTTTTGCTTTCTTTAAGAAAGTGCTAGTGCTGAAAACACAAATGAGAATTTAAATACAAATCCAGTGCAGTAATCATCATCTTATAATCTACTAACTTTGAAACATTACCTACCTGAGATTGATTTCTAATGTAAGCTCTATACTTTTCGAGCCTACATTGGGTGTTTTAGATCAACCTTCCTGACTTCCAATCGATTGAATCGTTCAGGCTGATTGGATCAGTAGCTTTTGAGTCATTTGGTTTCTTTGGACTGGTTGGGCTTTTCAGCCAGTTGGGTTTCTTGAGTAGAAGCTTTCAGGGTGATTGATCTTTTCACATTTTGCCAAAATATCCCTGAGCTTCTTCGGATAGGATCAGTATTTTCTCAATTGGGTCTGACTTTGTAGAATTTTGAGGTAGAATGCTCAAAGTCAAGGGGCGCCACAACACTCATTCTTTCAACATTCACTTAATTTGAGCTCAGTTTGTTAGAACAAAACAAGGGAGAGAGTCGTTTTAATGCTAACAGAAAGACACCTTTTAAAATTTAAAAAAGTGTAGCTTTATCCAATCGTAACAAGAAAGACAAAATTGGCTGCCATAATAGTTAAGAAATATTCAAAATTAATCATGGCAGTAGATATTGGCCTAATGTGATTATGAAGGCATCGATATATACGATATTTTTGATCTAGCGCTACCGTTACTTTTAAACAGTTGTTTTCATTTGGAGAAAATTATATGTAGTGTATTCTTTGCTCTATTATCCTATCTGAAACCTCGCAACTAGTAGGGCAAAACACCAAAACCAGCCGTGGTTTAAAGCTTGTAGGTAGGTTCTACACTGAGCACATTAGATTAAGTCATCAGACGTTAGTTCATGTGTAATATTCTCTTGTTTACGAGGAAACGGTGTGTTTGAGTTTTTTTTGTAAAAAAGAATTATTTTGAGAATTTGAGTTCTCCCTCCCATCCTGATGTCTCTTTCCGATGCTGAATTGAAGCAATAAATTAAAGCGCTGTTTGAATTTGATGCAGTTTATTTTCTGGACTCGGTGAATAAATTCCCTATGGCTGATTACTTTACTTATTTTAGATCTTCATTCTTCATCTTCGATAAAAGATGCCCAGAGGAAATAGGTACACAATTTGGTTGAGGCTGAGATTCTTCTTCTACATTTATTGTTCAGTCGTCAGACATAATGAAAAATAAAATGCTTGAAGCCCGATTTTCAAAAGCATGGAGATTGTAGCATTGCTTGTAGGATGCGGATGGCTTCTAGAACATTGTTTTTGATTTATTTACTCTTCAAATGCCTTTTCAAGCATCTTTCTTTATCTGGAGATGAGCAGTTTGTCCAAGAACTAATAAACCCGGAGATAACAACAAGAAACGTTTTTTCTGAACCGAAGGAATAAGTTACTGCTACGCTAAAGGCTGTACCAAGCGCAGTCAGGGCTTTAACTTGTTCCAAGTGGTCAACAAAGACAGATGAAACTGGAATATAAACTTAAATACATATAGTATTTTAAAGATTGTTTTTTCTTTTCAGTACCTGATACATACAATGCTGCCTGATTGATTGAAACGAGCCTTAGATAGGATCCACTGACATATTATGAAGCATTTCTTTACGGGTAGATAGCCTGATACATTTTATAATTAAAAGCAATTACTCATAGAGTAATATTCCGGCACTAGGCTTTCGGAATCAAATTTTCTCAAAATAGTGACTACCGGAGTTGTATTGTACAATATATGTGGGTACTGAAGCTTTTGAAAACAATAATGTAAAGTTTATATAGTCTTTTGTAACTCGGATAATTCACGGCTGTTTTGGATTCTGCCGTCGTAAATGATTATGGTGCTTTAGTGTTTTTAAATTTTTTCTGTATTATAGAACTTTGAGAATTTTTTTGGTTTGCGAGAAGCATTTCCTGAGTGTCTGCATGGGACGACTCTACTAAAATAATATTGAAACAACACCCTTACAGAAAAACATGAGTTTAAAAGCACTTGTTATCCAACAAGAACGCCAAGCAGAATTAAAGAATTGGCAGTACAAAATGTAGTAAAACTTGTCTGAATGATAGGATGTTATGCGATGACAGAAAGAGCTGATGAGCTTACAAGAAGAGAATCAGCAACACCATACCATAGTTCAGAAGCAGACTGTATCTGATAGCAGTATAGAAGATACTGGGCAGATATATTCAGATAATTCATGAGACACCACACCTAAACAAACCAAGCAGAATAAAAGCTGAAAGACCGCTTACTCAGAACAGCAATCCGCCACGTTCAGTTTTTGTAAATGAAGTAGACTTTAATCTTTTTCTTTGTTATTATTTTTATTTTTATCTTTTCTCTCCGTGTTTTGCCTTGGAAACTAAAAATACCCAATGCATCATTAGTTTATCAGTACGTCACAATCTCAGAACGATTTAGAATCTTCTAATGCTCCCTGCAAAATCAATCGTTTGTTTTCATTTTCATATTTTAAAACTGCCAAGCGAGCATTCTGGACTCAGAAATCGTATTTGCGTATCACCTGTTTTGTAGTATAAAAATTTCAGCATCGTATTAGATATTCAATGCCAAATTGTAGGCAAGAAATATTTGTCAGTAATAGCGTAGCAACTAACCTCGCAACCCTTGCAATGCTAGGATGCCCAAGGGCCTATGGCTGGACATGAAGAGTTCGGAGGAGGGGGGTGTTTATTTTTTTTAACTAACCGATCATCAGTATCATGAATCGAAGAAGTTTAAAGAGGAAGTTCTACTGCTTATCAGAATTTCGGTATCTATAGTTTCTTATTTGCAAACACTAGAATGAAGTAATTTGGAGATTTCAATCAATCTCTTTGACAATCGATATTGTCACTCGAAGACTTAGATTTGTAAACATTCTGTTTTTTTCGTCCTGGAAACTTTCCACAAAGGAATCTCTCGATGAGTGATTTCATTTCAAAAACTAGGTTTTTTGTTTCTACATTTATTTGTGCAATGATCTTCAAGATACAAAGAAATTTAACTAGCTAGATGCCTAATACTTTTAATGCAGCATAACAAGGTTTTTCTAACTTTTAAATGGGCCATTCGAGAATTAATTCTCTCGGTACATTTTCCCCAAATAGTCTATCGTCACTAACTCAAGATAACTGCAACAGAAATTGGTCAATATGGCAGTACTTCTCTGTAACAAAAACACGTACTATGGATCCTTCGAAGTAACTACAAATAAATGGTTCTTCTATACCCTGAAAATTTTGTATTTGTATTTGTCTTTGGTAGCTTATGGGCCTCAATACTCAGTACCTTGTGGCTTCCTCAATGTAAGAGCTTTGGTCTTTTGACATACTTGTAGTTCTTGAATAAGGGCTACTAAAATAGGCGGCTACTACTGCTCTTCAGGATTAGATCAGAATTAATTTCAAAACTTAATGCATCATGAGGCAAAATTAATCTTCTGCGTTCTTCCATTGCATAAGAGAAAATGCAGAAATAAAAAGTATTTAACAATCTTTGAACTCACTAGCTTAACGTCAGAAGTCAGTATTATAAGAAGCATTGAATTGGCTTTCTCAAAATCTCAAAAATATTGGTCAATGAGATAACAGGACTTGATCATTCTTTTTGGTCTGTCTTTTGGTCTTAACTGTATTGATTGTTCTATCTTTGGACTCCACGGCAGTGAGATTCATCCCTTCCTAATACTTTCAAGAGTTTTGGTCACTTCCTTAAGCTAGTTTTTTGAAGTATTCATTTGTTTAGGTAATTCACAGAATGTCAGGACTCAACCTAGTGAATTGAGTCTCCAATGAGTTAACATTTAATTTGATATAGCACATAAGTTGAGAGCCAGTAATAGCTGATTTTTTATTCAGCAGGTAGGCAACATTTTTAATTACATCAAGTTTAGTAAGTGTAATTTCAAATAACCCAGACCTTTAGATGGTGTAAATATAAAAAATAAAAATTTTTAGAAAATCACCAATTTCGTGTATTTGTTGTTCAATCTTTCTTGAGATATTTGCTCTTGATTCGCACTATTAAGCCATTTTGGACCATTCAGGATCTTAAGTGATGAGTAATGAGTAACTGTACTTTGTTTTTAGCCAAATACGCTGGGCTTTTTCCTACTCCGCCATTTGGAAGTGTACCAGATGGTTGTTGCTCATATCATATGGGGAGAAAAGCCTCAACGGAGCCAGAGATTTATAGGTGAAATATGACTTTTTTGTTTCTATCTAGAGAGTGTTGTGGAAAAAGAAAAACCTTATGTGGTACAAAGAAATTTGTCTAATATTCTAGGTGCTCAGAAAAGAGATTACCTTAATGATGCATGCGAGTTGTTCGAAGAGTTGGAAACTTTGCCTAGCTATAATAATATTATTGTGTTTTATATTTTTATTTTAACTTTATAATGTTATCTAGTGTTTGAAATTTTGAAAAACTATTAAAAATATAAGTTCTTAATAATACTCGTAGAAAATGATGGTATAAATTACCGTGCGTTTAAAGTTTTATTAGGGGTTATTTCTTTTCCTAACAAGAAAACACTTAAGAAAGATTTATTATAGTATTCACTTTCAACGAACGATTGTCTTTCGCTTTTATGATAGGCACTATATCTTTAGCGGTATTTCAATATTGGAAAAACAAGGAAAAAATAACAGACTTTTCAGAATTCGCAAGAAAATTCTAAGAACACCAAAAATAGAAACAAACAAATAAATAGGGGTTGTTTCGGAAAAAATGATAAGAAGCTTCTCATAAAATCTTTTAATATCAATAGGTTAATGGTTCAATAGTATATCCATAGTAGTACGACGAACAGGTAAATGAAAATCTACTAAAGAGTTATAGTAGTGGGTAGGTGTTTTGTTGTGACGTAATACCACTAGCGCGTGGCGGTACTCTTTGTTAGGATATATACCTGCTCTTTTCTCTCTCACTCTATCTCACTCTTCAACATATTGATCTGTGATAAGAATTTTCCTTCTTTGTTTAGAGAATGTCCATGCTTGTCCATTCGAAAGCAGCAAGCAGATTCGAACGGGATTTCGCGGAGTAAGGTTGTCGAGTCGTCGGCCATATTTGCAGAGAAACGCACTGTTACATCGAGCGGGGGTGGAAAAACGCATCGTTTTAGTAGTGTAACGTTATAGAATGTGTTTTATTTTGATTTTAATTTGTTCAAAATAAAATGTATTTGATGTGAAAGTGTTGTGTTACTTTATAAATATTAATTCTTTTTAATGTGCCATGTTCAGGTTTTATGAACCTGCTTCGCTTTATTGAGCTGGGATATTCTACCTGTTTTTACCTGGCAGGTAAGCGGAAGTTTTGGTTGTTTCGGTTTTTAGTGGTGAAAAAAGTATTTTGGAATTTTCGAAAATTTTCTTGTTTGTACTTGTTTTGTTTGCATAAATAATTCAAATATAATACGAAACAGACCAATGCATTTTTAGTTATTTACTTTATAGTATTAATTATATGGAAATAGATTAGATAAGATTTCCATTTGAATGCTTTGTTTTCTTTCTTAATTATTTTAGTACGTATTTGATAAATACCTATACTTTTTATTTATCCATATATAGTATTACAGTTGAAATGTGCATCGTATATGTGGAATGTAAATTTCATAACGCAGGTCACTTACGTGTTCTATCATTTACTGTTAACTTGAACTTAATAATTATTACTATTGACTTATAAAAATAAATTCTGTGTGACTATTTAATTTTGCTTCCTACCTAATTTTCTAGCGTAAATACTTCTATAGAAATAATACTACGATTCTGAGAAACTAAAATGAAAAAATGTGGGAAAACCTTTTTTGTACGCATACGTGCTATAAAGTATTATTTACTTACTTAGTTGGTTAAGCATTATTAAATTGAGCTAAAAAGTTTTTCTTGTTTACTAGGTTTATAATAAATTTTTATTGTGTATGAAGCTGGAGTTATGGAAAATCATTAAAATACAGGGGCTTATCAAGATGTTTTTAAAATTAATCGTTGGGGTTCAAAAAAATTTTTTATTTCAATCGCAAGGTGTTGCTAAAATTACTTTTCAGTGTACAATTCTGTAATCTTACTATTTAGATTTTTGCTTATATATTATCTTGACCTCTATTTTCTATTCTGTTGAAAATAAAAATATTTATGGGGAACTTCCCATATACAATATTAGAAGAAAGAATTTCCAACAAAGTTATGGATTATTAATACCGTGAATTCTAGTTCCTTTTTACAAACATTTGCTGTAGAAAATCCCTACTGTCCTTTTTTGTGATAATCTTTTGACCTATATCTTTTGGCTCAAGAGATCAGCGGGTTAAACGACGTGAAACGTGAGATGGAGGGAAATAGCTTTTTAGCTTCTTCTATCTTCTCTACTTCCTAATACAATGTGGGTGGTTTTTCTCAATTCCACAGTTTTAGCCTCCCTGGCATTTTAAGAATGAATTGGTCTGGAAATTAAATCACATTTATCAATTGGCGATTAATTAAAAAAATTCCATTATGTAAATAAAATGCTTCACTCTTGGAATTAACATAATCAGCAATGATATCTATACCTTATTAGGATCATTAAACTTTTATTAGCTGAAATCAAATCAGGAGAACACTAAATTATTAATTTTTTATTATTGTTTCTAGAAAACAACGAAAGAATGTTGAACTGTCTTCTTGTCAGCATGAGCACGCTAGAGTAATTAACTCTATGGTCTTCTAAAAATTCATCAACAATACATTTTTTTTGGCAGATTCCGATTGCTCATTGACAACTTTACCCAAAGGATCTCTAAACTCAAAATTGCGTCTGACGTTCTGACGCAATACTATACTGTGCAATATCTCAGAATTTGCTATGGGAATACCTATTTTACTGAATGAAATCTTATTTTTACTTATTAAGTAACTAAGAGCTTCATTTATCTCTTGAAGTTCATAAATCAAATGGCTGCTTTGATCATTTTGAGCTAGAATCATCAATGGGAATTCTGAGTATTTTCCTTAGGAAAAAAGTTCGTAACACTACCATAGACTGCACTATATTCACAGAATTACAGTACAGTATTGCAAATAGAAGAGGAAAGAGACTTGCAGTAGTCAAGATTGATAGACAATAAAATGTAGGAAAACCAGAGTCTAACAGTTTTTGATTTCTTTGGAACTAGAAAGTTATTGTAGAATTATCAACAACTGGCCTTACTTGTAAGATGTTTCGAGTTCTTGGGCTTTATGAAGATTTTATGACCAACAACTACTTTCTAAAATGGCGTTTTTATTCCTGTAAGGACTTCTTAGGTTTTGCCAAAAATGCATGAATCTGAATGACAAGATTTCTTGTTTTGTTATTACATTTATTGTCTTGTCGTGGTTTTCTGATGCTATTTCATGCCTTAGTCTTATCTTGGGCTCTTCTTGATATCAAGACAAGACGAAGAGATTTGTGCCAAAAAATTTCAAACATTGCAAATTCAAAGTGTGACCGTAGACGGTACTAATATAATACAAAGCGCTATCGTAGGTATCTATTGAGGGTAACAGACGAATACTGAAAAATGATAGTATAAGTAATTTTGAGAAACTTTCAATGAACATGCACCTAATCTTAAATTGTTATGATTTTATGGAAAAACAAACTGTTCAAACCCTTCTCTTTTTTTTTCTTGAAAAAAAAATTGTATTTTCATCAAAGGGGGAAGTTCTAACTGAAGTCTTCACCGAAAAATCCATTTCTGAAATGTATGATTTAGCTTCATCATAATAGGCATGGTCTTTGGCATTTTGAACTTGCGCGGAACCAATTTTCTGTTGCTGTCTCAAATACGAGTTGTGGTTTTTCAAATTTTGGTTATCACATTTTCTCAAACACTCGTGAGTCTATTTGGGTATTTTTGGTTTCTTTGATAATAATTAAATTGCTTTATCGACTGAACAAAAATTGTTTAAGATTAACTAGTACCCTAAATATCGTACTGTATGTTCCTGAAGTTAGTTGTATTATTAAGTGCTCTTGTAGTGATTGTAATTCCTAATTAAATGTGGTGTTCTAATCAGAAGCAGATAGTATAATTAAGAGTTCCATGCTATGGCTATAATAAAGTCTAAATCTGGTAGAATTCTGGTAGAATCAATATTATGCAACATGCCTTAGTATTTGTTCTCTCATGATTGTTTAGAGAAATCTTAATATTTTAACATATTTTATCGTTTCTTTAAAAATCTTTTATTTAAAATGACCAGTTATCATAAAAAACGGAAATATCGACAACCAAACTACCTACTACATACAGATGTTTTATCATTATTTCAAATTCTTCATGGATATTAGTATTTATTGCCTTTCGTCTGCAAACAGCTTTGTATACATGTTAACCAAACCTGTCTTTTTAAGCTTCCAACAATAATTTTCACAGAATTTCTCATATCATGCCGGACTGTTTGCCAAACATCCTAGGGATTAACTAAATCTCTTGACGCCGAAACAGATATTGTTAGGTACCTGATATTTCAAGTCTTGTGAATTCTTAAACAAGTTTCTTCATGCTATTATCTGCTTAGAAAAGGGTAGATAAAAATATCAATCTGCAAATTATACTTTGGTAGTTCTGACAAGTAACTAGTCACACAGTGCACCTTAAAAAGAGTTTTACATGATAGTTTTAGCTTCGAAAGAAAGTGTTGTAAATTTTCTTCAAAAGCCAGCATCCCACAATTGCGGTACAATAGTGCAAAAGAATAGAAGACAGCTGAGAAATGACGAATACACTCCTGTGTTTCCTAAGAAAGGGTTGCCAGGCCACCAGATCAGTGAGACATGGAAACCGATTGTTGCACTACACATATTTAAATAAGTGGATAAATTGTAATCTAATTTTAAGTAAAATTTTGGAACTTGTATTTTTATTTATAATATATATAATAATACTATAAATGTCTGGTTTATTATAAAAGTCTTTCAGATTCCAAAAATTATGATTTGATGCATCTTGACATTGATTGACTACTTTCTGATACTACCTTGTATACTTAGTATTTAAAAATTTCCAGATGTAATTGATAAATTTTTTAAATGAACCTAATAATAGAAAATTTTTTATTTATGTACATAATCTCCATAACTATTATATTATTCCTCTATTGGCATGGATGTTTATTAGCCATTATAATAAAAGTCAACAATGCAGAATATCTCCCACGTTTAAGAATCAATAGCTCGAGAACTAAATATAGTCTATCTATCTTTTCATTAAATAGTAGATGCTATTTCAAGAGAATTAACAATTATTAAAATATAATCAAATTATGTTGTTAAGATACAATTTTATATTTAATTTTGTAAAAGTCTAGAACACTTTCGAAATTATTTGAAAAAAGAATGTCAATTAATAAAAATCGAATCTTTACATCGATAATTATAGAAAATTTAGGAAGATTAGAAGAAAGTTACTAATTTTAGAAGAGTTGAAATTTTAATTTCAAGGTTAATCAAAAACATTTAGGTGATTTATTACAGATGTAGGATGAAATTAATTGAATCAAGAAACATCTTTTAGGAAAAATCTACATGGACAAAGCTAAAGATTTCTTCTTTTTGATCATCTGCTTCTTTATTTAAAAAAAAAGAATTAAAAAGTATTTCAACTTAACAAAAAATGAAGTAAACATACACAAGATTATCTCACAACTGTGGATTCCTTCTATTTGTTTTTCTTGGTCTTTCACTTTTAACCTTGAAACTTTACAATGAAAATCTTAATAAAATCTTGTACAGCAATAATAAGCTCAGAGGCCCGTCGGGTTTTGGAAATCTTCCTGTTGTTCATTTTCAACTTTCTTGTAAATAGCATGGCTCCTGTGATCAAGCTAGATATTTAGCTCCACATATATGAAACTTCTCATAGTTCATATATGAAGCTTAAATCAGGACTTGATATTTGTTGTAATATAGTGAGACCCATAAGTCTCACTGAAAGATGTAACTGGTAAGTAAATGTTGATCTTAAAGAGTTAGGCACAAGAAAAAGTCAACCAGCAAATCAAAACCGTTCCATGCACATTTTGAACAGTTGTGATTTCTTGCGTTAGGCTGTGCTTTCTTGGGTCTAACAGATCTGATTTCTAAGTCTAAGAGTTTTGGGATCAGATTTTCTAAACAAACAAAATAAGATAAAGTGCTGCTTTTTGTATTTGAATCAACCAAAGATAGTTCTCAATCTTCTGAAAATCAAATTAAATCTGCCATATCGCCCATTCAAGCTCCATTCCTTCCGTCACCGATAATGATTGTTTTCTACTATTTGTCTCAATAACAGTCTTATATCACTTAATAATGTATTTTAGTTCAATGGTTATAGAGTTGTATTCTCAGATACTTGGAACTTCAGTAGATACGATTTGAGCAAAAGATCTTTGTTCAAATGCCCAAATACTTTCTTATAATTCACCTTCATCTTTTGCATAAGGAGTCGTATTTCGTATTTCTTTTATCCAATTTGTTACTTAAGATAAAAACAATTCTTAATCTTTTGACATCTTATTGCTCTTTATTGAATTAAGTCTACTTTGAAATCTTCTCTAAAATTTTTTGTGTCTTTATTTTCGTGGCTTTTTTGCCACATAAATAGAAGAGAGCATTGTCTACGCCTGGTAGGAAATTCTCAACTAGAGCAAGTTACTGACTAAACTTTGTATACAAATATCATTCAAATGCCAACATTGTAATCTCACTAATGCCAATGCCACTAAGCGTTAAAACTTTTCGAAACACACAAACACTTGTTACTTGCATTCATAAGCTGAATAGTATCGACTTGGTTTGCAAAGCGTGTGCAAACCGAATAGCTACTTACATTACGCATATTCGCATTGAGGAGTAACTATGTTTGTATTTCAGCTGTACTGCGTTAAAGTGCGTGTCGGCACTGCGAGGATACCTCGTGCGCCTCTCGCAGTGTCGATATCTGCTTTTAGTTACAAAGCGACCTCATTCTGAGCTGAAGATGCGATTTTTGGGCAAGCTCAAAAGATGCTTCGGTTAAGCGGGCTCATGCTATGTGAACAAACTTTTTGTGATCTGCGTTTGCCACGCAATCACAACTAAAATTGATAGTTCGTGCTGATTTGTGAGCTTGCTGTGCTCTGTTGTCTAGAGGCAGAAATGCTCTTAAGCAATCTTGCAAAGTCTATACACACCTTAAAAGATGCCTGTGGTTTTCAGATCTAATTTAAATTGGACATCATATGTAGCTTTGTAGTGCTACTACAAATACTGCAATCTAAACATTTATGCACCACAAGCCGCCACTGATTTAATACATTCGCTCTGAATTTGCAGTTCTTTTTGTGCATTGCGCTCTTTCAGTTTGGTACAGCATTTCCAAACATTTTTTCTTACTTTTTTTAATTTGTACCCCAGCAAAATAGTTATAATTGCTTGATACTGTAAATATTGTTCTTTGTGTTTCCTATATCACGTTTAATCTGTTTGGTACGCCCCAAGTTTAACATTTCTTCCCCTATACTATGGACATTATAGTATAGGGTGTCCTTCTTAATACTTTATATCTGACTAAATACTGGATATTTTTTCTGTTTTGAAACACCAATCCAAAGAATTCATTTTTCCCTACTGTTTGATCACTGAACTGAAAATTACGGAAAAGAATACCTGTGGTAGCTAGCAGTGAATATGGAGATTTTGGCAGGGCTTGTATTTTTGTGTTTTTGCATATAGGGAACAGAAAGTGGTATCGAGATGGGACTTTCTGACACTGGTAGGGAGACATCGATCCCAACCCGGGTCTGTATTTTGCTCTCTTAATAAATGTATGTAACGTATCTCGAAGACGAGCACTCGTATGAAGCTGAGACTTGAATTGCTGCCAGAGCTGGAAAAGTGGTTTCTAGACTATAGAGTAAACGTCTTGGAGATAGAAGACTGACCCACGTTTTGGTTTTCTTTAGAAAATTAATGCAGCGCAAAATTCAATCTCCTGCAACAAAACCCAATCCGAGTTTGTATTTAAATTTCTTGATAAATGCTAATGGAGCTCTACTTTGCTCGTATTTTGTTTTTTAAGAGGGTTAATGGAGGATAAAGCATGACGTTGGTCTGAGAATAATACCAAGTAATAATTTCAGTAATTCCATGGGTAATGCTTGTAATGTATACCAAAATTACATAATACATCAAACGGTTTCTTTGTCTCAATAATGTTATTACAATAACGATATCGGTGTTCGTTTTCTAACTGTTTGCTAATCAGTATCATATTACAGAGCGTTTGTTCATTTAATTCTTTTTCTTTTTTCTTACACCTGGAATTTATACCAAAACTGAGATATTTGAAATATTTGAATTTGAACAATGCATACGATTTTAATTCAGATTCTCACTAGAACCACCAAGGGTTTGAACCATAGTTTTTGAGGCAAACTTGAAGAATTTATAAGGTTTTGGTTATCCTTAGAGATTGTAAGATCAAGCTTACTAATATCAGATAGAAGATTAGCAGAGTAAGATTGATCCTCAAGACTAAATTTGTATAGTAGTAGAAACATCAACAGAATAATCAACTACTGCCTTGGTAAAGAGTAGATTACTTTCAGAAACGACTTTGCTGAATCTCACAGTGTTTTAATCAAATCGGCTACTCAAAACTTGATGATAACCAATGAAATGGAAATCATAGGGAAAAATCTTGTACAGGAACAAGTAAATGCGGTCAAGCATCTAATCTGTCATTGCAAAACTATTGCCCAAGTAGACCAAGGAGAAAAGTAAAGTTATAATGGAGTAAAAGTGCGAAAGAAAAAACGGCTTTGAAGCTCTTCGAAGATGGGTCTAATGATTTATTTTTGAATTAAAACATTTGTTCTTTGTATATTTTATTATAAAACATACATGTTGTTCAGTTTTACTATCTTTTGGGCAAAGACAGTTTCCAGATTTAAAATTTTGGACAAGATATGGACATGGTGTCAAGTTTAATAATTTTGATGATGATGATTCTCGAAAGATAGGACTACTTCTTTCATTTGGTTGAAACAAAACTAGGCGACTTTTAAGTTTTGCAAAATTTCAGTTTATTGCTTATGGCCCTCGTATCTAGACTTGTTTTATAAATACTTCTTTACAAGGTTGCGTTTATAAACTCTATTATCGTTTAAAGAAAATTGAATTAAGATATTTTAGCACTTTTGAATAGTGTATTATGTTCTATTAAGATATTTCGTAAACATATTATTAGTTTCCTTTGTTTGAGTAAATGCTTTGATAAGGTTTTCAAAAATAATATATAAAATTTATAAATTGATCTTTAAAAATAGTATCTTTGAGCTAGAACATTATTAATAAAAAATTCTTCAATTATTATTTGACCTTTCTAAAGAATTTTCTAGCAATTAAAGACATTTAAATTTCTTAAATTATTTGCATTTAATAAAAGTTTAAACTTTTATAGTGATCTCAAGGATCTTTCCTTATCTCTTCCGTTAGTACTTGAAAATAAATAAAATTCCCAAGTAATTAGCTTAACTGTACATTAGAGTAGTACATATTAGTCTTTCTTCTTTCAAAATAGAGAAAGTTATTGAAGAGTTAATGATCTTTCTGTTTATTTTAGAAAAAGTAATTTGCTGTAAATTAAACTTCAAACATGATATTAATTTTCAAAACAACCGTTTATATCTTCTTTCTCTAGAAAAAACAAACTCATCAGGTAAAAACTATTACGTATAAAATATAATCAATAAATAGATAAAAGTTTATTACACTTTAACGTATATATTATTATTACAATTATGAATACTAATAAAACCACAAAAAGGAACCTTTACTGATAGGTTAAAATGATTGTTATTGTTTTATCTTCTTTTGGTTTTTATAGTAGTCTAGTCTGAGGTTTTATCTCGTTATAAAATTAAGAGTCGTACATCATACTTAACGGAAAATGATGGAATTATTAAGAATTCTGAATATTTTATATCTATTTTCTTGTTTTGCGGGGGTTATTTTTAGGTTAAAACGGGCTAAATTGAGATAAACTTTGTTGTTTACGTAACGTTGTTTTCTTTTATTTATAGAAACGTTGGGTTATCATGAATTAATTCTGATTAAACTTTTTTTACGTGAAATGATACGAAAGAAAATCTTAGAATTCCGTATTTAATGTTATTTGTCCAAAATGGTTTGACATTGTAGCTTTACGGATTTCCATAATAATATGTAAGCAGTCCCCGTATAATAAAATGCCACCGAGTTTTATTGCTGATCCCTTGAGGTATACACACATACAGATGCAGATTTATCTAATCTTTGATAATAAATAAATGGCTTTTATGCATTCTGAATGCAATAAAATATCAGATAAGTAACTCGAGCGTAAGATACAATACAGATCTGTAACCGTATCTTTTTCTTTTTTTCTTTGAAATTAGGTATGCTGAGCACGATTTATTTAAAAAGTAGTAGGTATTATTGTGCTGAGCTTGTTTCTTTTTAGTATAACCTTATCACATAAAAGAAAGTTTGCAAGTCATTAAAATTCAATCAGCTATCGTATCTTAATTGTTATGAGTTTTACATTTTATACACTTAAATTGAAATATAAACAAAACAGTTTAACAATGATATCCAGCAAGAAACATTGTAGAATTTATTGTACAGATTTTTGTACACAACACTACAGTTTTTAATTTTGGTAAGGAATTAGTGTCATCTATCTAAAAACTGAGTAGTAAACTAAAATGAAATTACTTCTACTACAGCACAAAAACCGAAAAATTTAACTGGAGGCGGTCCTGTTTATCTACTTTAATTGACTATCTATGTATATCATACATGGCGTGGTATAACGGCATTTAACACAGTGATGAAAGACTGTGGTTCATTAAATGATAAAATTACTACAAACTTAAGGCACTGGGAAGTCTCTGGCTGCTACCCAGATGATAGTAAAAGTAACTCAAGAAGCAAACTTTCAAACTTTCGCGCTCTAAATTACTGAGTACCCTAAGCTGTGAAATGATACACTCTACACTCTCACAATGATATGTTGTATCGGGAAATTGTTGTATTGTGTCGGCTGATCCCTTGATTCTGAGTCAACATGATAGAATTTTGCTTAGAATTGGGACTAATCAGTTCTATTACGGTGATAAGCAAGATTTTATAGCACCATAATTACCAAAACAATTAAGGAGTCCCTTACGAAAATCTACTTGGCAAGACCAAGATAATTCAACAAAATACTAAATAAATTTTTGACATGTCTTTTAGTGTAATCCTAAAAAGCCAGAATAATTAACTGCTGGTAATATATCTAATACCCTCTACTACATGAACGATTATCAATGGTATGATCGTGTATGATCAGATAGGCTTCTAATCCATCTTTAGAAGCATCGCATCGTATTGAATTCTCAGCTGTGCTCCTTATTGTTAGTTACTTAGTTTGCCATGCTGTTTTGTAGTATACACCTTTCTTATAAGCTTTCAAAACCGAAGAACCATCTTATGGAAAGGTTCGGAACTCTTGAAATATTTCTGAATTGGTATACTGAAAACAAATCTCGATAACCATAAGAGATGGTTATACCAGAGAAAAGTTAGCTATTTTTGAAATCTATTAGCGTTCTTGTTTTTTCAAAGAAATACATGGCTTACCAGATATTTCTTAAATCCAAAAATGTTCAATGTTTCTAAAGCCAAAATATATTTATAAAAAATAAAATCAAAAGAGAACGGTAAAGCAGATAATTGAGACTGGACATAATGGACTTAATGTTATTGTGTTATTTATGGAAGCCATTAAACAAAATCTTCCTCAATCTAGAATTCTAAATTTTAGATACCTTTTTTTGCTCTCCTCCATTTCGCCGCCTGTCGAGTTCTCAGCTACTGATCCGACCAGCTTGACCCTGCCGCTGCTCCAAACCGAACCAGTAGAAAAAAGACACTTCCGATGTGAATCTTTTCATGTTCATATTTCACTCGAGATCTGTATAGAAGATACAGCTCCAGCTGTAGTACTACTACCCTCTACCATCCCTATACTGGCGCTGACAGTAATCGGTTTGCCGTTTTTTGGTTCTGCTCTTCCAACGGACATTCAAACAGTACGTGTTGCGCTGTATCCTCGTCTCGATAGTTGTAGTTTCCTACGATTAGTTGGAGAGATTTCTTTTTGAACCACGTTTTTTTATTCGGAACCAGTTTCGCAGTCAGTCGTCCCGTGTCCACACTCCTTCATTGCCTCTTTCACGACAGTCTTTGAGTGCATCAATAAATATTTGACTTTTCATCGCTGCTTCTTTCGCCAGGGTGATTCCACTGTGTGACTTTACCCAATTGAATGCCATGTCGGGTCGTCTTTAGTTTTTTCTGTAGTTGTCTCACTTTCGCTGTAATTTGGCTGAGTTCTTCATGCCCGATAGGGCCATCACGGTCGTCCTGTTATCTATATTGATGGTGGATTTTCGAAACGTATGTTGGTGCTTTCGTATGAAGAAATACGATGTATGGAGCTTGATTTTTCCACATTAAACTTTTTGTTGGCTGTCTCTCACCCGAAGTCCAACTGTAATTCGCTCCTCGCTTAGTCGCATCGTTTTACACTGGATGATCAAGCGAAAGGCGAAATTTCGCCTTGCTTTCGATTGCTCGTCTTTGTAGCTCCAGATCGTTATGTAGTAGTTCGTTTCGCTGTCTAAAAAACATTCCCTTGGGTATTCCCTCCGGCAAAAATAAATCTACCGACAGTAACTAACTCAAAACTATTAAAAGAATATCGTGCTACTTTTAAATCGCCAGCCCTGGCATTGCTTATAAAGTTGCCGGCTGAATTGTCAATCCTCAAATTAGTCGCGCCGCCCAATCTATTTGTCTTATGCGATGACCGCTTTCCTTCCTGGCTAATGTATTCGATGTGTTATCTTTAGGCTAGCCTGTCATCTATCATTATCCCTAAGTAATACTTTTTTTTTACAAGATATGCGCTTTTCTTCCATTGCAGATGTGAAATTTCTGAAAAACAACTCTTCCGTTTTCCTCTGGCATTAATCCTCATTGCAGAATCTGAGACAAAACGGTTCTGATCTAACAAGGAGATTTGTAGATTTCAACTTTGTCAGAGTACTACTAAAATAAGCTGAGATGGTGAGAATTCTGTTTTGCCCTTCTATTGCAGGATCTCTCTCCTCTCTGAATTCGTTTGGAAAAATAAAATTTTATTGTATGTATTATCAGTTTTTCATTAGCGAAATAGTTACTCTCTTCTTTTCTAATGGTCTTGAGCTTTAGATCCAGAAAAACTCAATTTAGCATTTAGTTCAATCATCAAGCGTAAACGAAGCATACAGTCCAAAAGCGTTTTATAAACTTCGGGCTCAGTGGTAGTTAAATTAGTGGTGGTTCGTACATAAGGGCTGCAGAAAGATTTCGATAATTACAGCAAACTTGGAGTTGATTGACCATGAGATTTGAGCACTTGGTTTTATTAAGGGTCATTCTTAAAAGCTCTTAGATCTTAAAATTTGAAAGAATGACGACATAATTTATTTCCTCTACAGTCTGCTAGCTATGGAAAAATTGATACACGTTACTGAAGCACACTTTTTTGCAATTAGAATCTTGATGCAAGCTTTTGGGTAAAAATCGATTTTTTAAGATTTCCAAAAATCGGCTTTTGGTTTATAATTCGACAACGAAAGCACGTATCGAAATTCTAATTTCACAGTAAGATAGATCAATAAAGTGTGTTTATTTCTTTTCTCGCTGTTCTGATTTCCATAATATTGCGAATTTACTTTAAATCTGAGCATAGAGATATTGAAACCTAATAATCTAACCTCTAATCCAACCCAACCCATGCTTTAATGCGTGGGCAATACGGAAGAACAGCCAAAAAAAGATAGGAGGAGACAAAAATTGATTTCCCTTTTGGCGTCGGTTGTTCAGGCGCCGTCCTTGTCTGTTGTTATTACCGGTATGTCGTCGATGAAGTGTAATGTGGTAGGTAGAGGTGATAAGGAGTCTTTCAAGGTTTTAACAATTAGAGATTTAACAATGAAAAAATTACCAAAATAATGATGTGGTTTTTCCGCATGCAAGTGTATCATGTTTTGTTATAATGATGCTTTTTGCTTAAAAGTAGCTATAGTGACCTTTCTAGTTGCAACCCTTAAAAGTGCCTCAATCCTTTCTTGTTGAATCCGTCGCGACCGGGCAATTAAAATTACCTTAACTAGTAGGTAGTCGCAGTAAAAAGTTACAAGATCATTGCCACAGTGACAAAGAACAACGTCGATTGAAAACTAGATATTTTTAATTAATAATTCTACTTTTTTCTATGGATGATAATTGCTATGATTATTTTACAGATTGCTGTAGTTTCGTGAAATTCGAAACATTTTTCTATTAAATCTCTGTACTATGTAATAAATAACATCAAGGTCTCTTACTTTATTATATTTGTGGTTTTTATAAAAGTTTTTTCTTTCATATAAAATTATCCCATAGTTGAAATGAAATAATAGTAAATTTTTAATTATTTGCAACAACATAATATATAAAACCTGTTTTATAACCTCTTTATAAACCATGAGATGATATGAAAGTTTATTATGTTATAATTCAATTTCAACTTAATTTTATCCACATGAACAGCAAAAGAAATCGGTTGTTGCAATTCCATTCAAGGCTCTTAAAAATAATGTTTTAAGTACGTCTGATAGCATTAAAGTGGTCGATATAATATTTGAACATCGTTTTTAGGCGATAATTCGACGATTATTTATTTGGGTTGTTGTTTTTCTTACGGGTTAAAAATCCCCCTTCACTTTTGCTACGTTTAGCTTTGACTGGTACAATTATTGATTTTCTATTAAAGGTGCAGTTGCGTTATAAATTTACCCTCTTTTTGGAAAATTTGAAGGGTTCACACACAGTATTTATGTTTTTATTTATATACTTGTTTGGTCAATATAAAATTTCATACATTTGTTTTTGTTTTTCTTGAATTAATTCCACATTAATTAAGAAATGATTTGAAATTAAAAACGCAATTTTGTAAGCTAGAATAATAAATATTTATAGAATTAGTAAATTCTTCTAACGTAATTCTTTGCTTACCAAGCTGAATAGGTGTCTGATTCTTAGTATCTTTGAAAATATGTAGAGAATTTGTTTTTATAGACGGAGATTTCAATGCTAAATCACAGTGGAAACTTTCAAATTTCTTTTTATCGAAAGGAGATTTTTTTGATTATTTATTGCAATCTTCATATATAATATTAGAGATAAAAAATAAAAAGATTGTAATAATTTAATGAGTTGCTTTTAAAAAAGCTATTTTTATTCTGTTAGCATGCACACTCCCGAGGGGACTTTAGAGAGGGGTCAGGCACCCCCTTACACCACTCCCGGCCACCTACAGGATCAACCCCTTAGTGACCAAGTGCAGGCGCCTCATTTATTGTCCCTTCCCAACATGGATGACCGCGGTAACTTCACAAACAGGTATTTATTGAATTTCAATTGTTTCATTCTTTTTCAATTTATTGAATATTGCGATATATGCAGGCTTATATGTTATTACGTAAAACGTAATCAATCTAGTGATAAGCACCTTGGCACAGTTTAAAATTGAGGAATTGGTGCAATTAACTCGAGCGTTGTTAATGTGGGTTTTAGTACAATATTAGATTAAGACAACTTTCTGCGCCGTTCTAGAAGACTTTCGCTTGTTGAAAGATTGAAAAATTTTATTGGTTGCTAATAACTTGTTTATGTTAATTTGAATTTAAAAGGGAAATAAAAGGATTTATGTTGTGTACAGTTTTATATATAATAACGCTGAATTTGGTAAATTAAAATAAAATCTAGTAGACTAGGCGAGCGCGGTTTGGTCCGAAATTTCAAGGATTTTTCAAATCGTTGAACCTTAACCTTGTTTTGTGTTCCCAGTAATCGTTAGTTAATTTGACTGGTTTCTAGCGAACCTATTTACATTAAAACCGTGCTAAGTTTAAAATTTCGATTGAATTTTGTTTCGCAATTTTGTTTTAGACTGTCGAGAACGGTAATAATTTTTCTTCAGACAGCCTTAAGGTCTTTTCGTTCATTAATTTTTAAGTGCAAAATGTCAAATCGAATTATTATTATTATTATCCTTGTTAATTAGATCCGCTATTTAATTTTCTATACTAGAAAAGTGTTGAACAAAACAAAAAATTGTACCCAGTCGAAAGGAACAAAAGTAAAATGATTGACTGTCACAAAATGGCATCTTCTTAACTGTAGTGTTATCTTTAATCTTCTTCAACTACACATTAAGTGGTTTTCATAAATCAAATTTCTGTGAGTACTTGAGTAGGTGGTTGGGTTTATCCGTCAAAATTGAAGAGTTTCATAAGGGTTAACGACTGCCATGAATTCAAATGTGGTTAATTTTAAGTGAAGCTTTAGGTGTGAAAGTAATTAAGGCCAACCTTATAGAAGAGGACTCAGAAAGTCTCCTCGTAGCCAATTCTAAAGTTAACTATACATTTTTAATTTTAATCTAGACATTTAAACGAATTTCAGTCTTTGATGTCATCAAGTCTGGCCACTTTCCTCTTGAAAGTCGACGCATGTACAGAATTGTTTATGATGTCTAATGCAATCTTGTCATGTACTTTGGTTATTTGTAACATCCTCGCCTTTCTATATATTAGATGGTGTTTACAGTATCGTTACTGCTGTAAAATATTCTGTCAGAATTATCATTTTCCTTTCACAGTTCGATTAGTTAGATTTCTCTAATTATCAGAATCTTGGTTAATCTAGATATCAATCATAGGGTTATACAGTTTTCACAAATTATAAATCAAAAAGATAAGAACTTTTTATCTGAAAAATTACACAGAAAGCCATTATTGGTAGTAAATCACCATTTGAAAAACTGCCATACGATACTTTATTATACACTAGTACAGAGCCAGTTTGAGGATTTTTATTTGCACAGAAACTTGGCTCACTTTATGAAATTTTTTTCCTGTAATAACTTGAGCAAAAGCATAATTTGTGTGAGGAAATTTTGTTCGTGGTCATTCTGACATTCTTCATTTTGTCTTCGAAATGCAACCAAAAAGAAAATTGTCTCTAGAAATATCTGTTTTTCTTCGAATTACTTCTTGGCGCTTGATCCACTTGCTTTAATACCACATCCGCTAATCTATGACGTTTTTGACAACTTTGTTTGACATCCTCATCTTTGAGAGCAAGGCGTGAAAGTTTAGATTAGTCTGCCTAATTCTTTTTCGTATACTGATTCATCAACTGAAAAAGATCTTAATTAAACATCAACCCTTCGACTTTTGCTTTACCAAGATATACATAATTACGTTTGAGCTAAACTTCAATACAGAACTGACAGTTCCCACAAGAGAGCATTAAAACTAGAGAGAATTCTGATCTTGCAAACTTGAAAAATTCATTGCCTTCAGAAATTTTAATTTACTCTCTTTGGAAAAGTGTAAGTCGATCCTTCCGAATGTTTCGGGCAGTGATAACTATAACTTTGTTCCTCTAGTATGACGTTTTCAGCTTCTCTGTAACAAAATCTGCACAAGTTGAAGGGTTAGGCAACTTTAACACGATCTAAAGAAAATACCATCAAAGAACGAAAAGCAGAAGACTGCTGAGCAAAAGTTTCAAAAGCATTAAATAGCAAGGAAGATCCAGGCCGACATCGACAGTTACCTCAGAAGAATTTCTCATACGTCTATGGCGTTCATCTCTACGCAAAATTAGAAAATATTTCAAAACATCCTGTGCAATATCAATGCTCCAGACCAGGGTACCACAAAGAAAACTTACTCTAACTTATTCCAATTCTGTTTTGTCGATTCACTGATTTGACCCAAGCAGCCTTTTTACTGTTTAAAAACCGATGCGACCCTGAGGTTTTTCGCTTTTTTACACAGCCGTAACTGAGAGAAAGGACAAAGCGCCTTTAAACTCTACATTGCACATGACCAGCAGAAAAAACTGACTTGGAAAATCAGGCTGGGGACATCTGAAAGGAAAGCTACTTTTGAGTGCGAGTATCTTAATGCCTATCTTATACTCGAAACCTGTGCCACTTTTAATCGCTTGATACAACCCAAAAACTCGTGAGAGTCGAACCACCTTTGCATCATCACGATGCCTTGATCATCTGTATCTTTGCTGTAACAAACCTTGGTACTACTTTTCCAATGGGAATTCGACCAGTACATATTCCGCTGTATCATTACCTCCACAGTTGCAATTTCTTTGTTCTCATCCAGCTTTCTGGATGCACCTAGTAGAAGTGGAACCTCTCGTGTCTGGCGAATAGTTGGACAGCTTCCTTCTAGAATCAGCTTCCTGCTTCCGCACTTCTTCATCACTTGTTTCATGAATCGCTGCCTCAGTCGCTTCTTCATTAACGCCCTGGGTGTGTGTCAATAAGTGTCGTTCGATCTTAACCGTATCACCGCACTATTGTTAGTCCTGATCTTACCTTACCTATACGATAACCGTTTTTTCTTAATTTTTTCTGACTAATGTATTCGTATTTGCATTTCCATCCAAAATAATATAAGTAATATCCTCCTCTTCAACTAATACTATTCACGAAACCGCTTTTCAGGTTTAGTCTACTTGCTTCCGTTCGAATTTCATTCATTTAACCAAATGTAGAACAAAACAGCATCTAGGGATAACTTTAGTGAACTAAATTGGCTTACCATATCTTGTTTGCTTTGCTCTTCCACTTGAGAAAGAAATAAATGAGCCAGTTGATTTGGCTTCCAGGGGTGCACGAAATCAGTAAGAACATGACTAAATGTCAAGTCTTGTCTGGCAAACCCTAGACAATATTAAGATAGTAAATATTGTTTGGGAGTTAAGATAACAGTTTACACAGATTTCCGTCAGAAAAAGGAACCCACTAGTAATGCAGAAGCTGTTTCAAATTATTCTCCCTTAAAAATCTGGAAATAGTCGATGCAGAAAGATCTAAGGTACTGTTGATTCCCAAATGTTTGATCTAAATGTTCTACTCGGGAAAAATATAGATGAGCTCATTGATTCGACTTCCAAGCGAAATCATTAAAATCTTGCAATTTTTTTGGTTTTCTCTGGCAAACCATAGAGAATATTAAGAAATTAAATATCGTTTGGAAGTCAACATATCTGTTTACACAGATTACTAACAAAAAATCGGATTCAGCTCCTCTAAGAATCAGGAAATACTCAATTTAGGAAGACCTAAAGGTAATCTTTGACGGTCAGTTCGTGATTAATGCAATAATTTCTGTACTAGTTTTGGATTTTTAGTTTCTTTACCCTGAAGATATAGTTTTTTAGAGGTAACAAATTTTGAAAGTTTGTGAATAATTTGGTAGTGCTATTCACTGGTATTATAAACATACAGAAAAACAACTGAAGATCGGTACGTGTATTATACTCTATATCATAAGCTATATAGCAAAAAAAGTTCTATGGTGATACGACTACAAAACTAAACATTTTAGTTTTAATTTCGATAAGGTAGAGGAGATAAAACAAAAGTGAATTGCACAAGATTTGCACTAAGCTGTTAAGAAGGGCCCAATTCTATAAAAAATCTCGCATCATTTTTTTCCAGATTTGAAATCCATCAAACATCACTATTGAAAATGGAAAAGATTTTTTGGGTAGTGGTGGTACATAGAACCACTACATGAATGAGTAACCCAAATAACTCAGTTTTTCTTGTATGTGTTCCCGTCCCCTTTTAATAGGGAACGGGATGATGTTGCAAAGTCCTGATTGGGTCCTAATGGGAACGATTGGAATTGGCTTGGTATAGTTTTCGAGATCTAGAAAATGATGTGGGCAAAAAGAGTCATTTTTTGCCTTTAGGTGCCTTCTACTTTTAGCTAACATCGTTGGGAGTTAACAGTTTTGTTTATCTTGGAATAAACGCTATCATCATACGATTTCAGAAAAATTCTTTTACAACTAATAAACAAGCATCAAGCAACTGGAATAGTAATTGCCAAATAAATTGAATTTTAATGGCACTCGAATCCAGGTCTTCCAATTATGAACTTATTATTCTACCATGTATTTATTGTCTTTCATGCTAACAAAAACTGTAATATAATTTTAAATTTCCCCTATAGTTAGATTATTAAAAACAACAAGTTTTTACTTAAATCAATGGTTAAAACCAAATAATTTCTTTTAGAGAAAATTGGAGCGGAATGAACGGATATTACAGAAAATTTATTTTATGCTGTTGGTTATTTATTTGACACACTTATGGGAATTATTAAATTAAAAGTTTGCTAGATAATTAAATTTTAATTAAAACTGATTTATATTATTAGTTCGAGTTTTCTATTAAAAAATAAAATAAACAAGAAAAAACTGAGTGAGAGATTTTCCAGTTAATTTAGAATTAATTTTAATATTTTTATTTATAATAGATCCAGAAATAGTAACTTTCACCAATTAAATAAATTACTAGAAGTGAATAAAAATAAGATAAATTTGTTTAAATATAAGTTTTTTGTCTTCTTAACATTACATCATTAATTTTCACGTAATAATAGTAGTAAACTTAATTATTAAGAAGTTCTAACCACAAAATGACCACTGGCGCCATGGGTCAGTGACTAAATTTATTATTTTACATCTCGTTATAAATCTTTAATTTCCTTATTAGTTAAAAGTCTGTGGTTGTTATTACTTTTTAAGATTTAACATACGAAAGGAATTAATTAAACCATTTTTTGTTTCTTGTTCCTTCTGGTGCGTGTCTAAAATATTCATCCGCCGTATTTTACTATATGTTGTAGCGTAAATAAAACGGATGAAGAGTAAACGATAACGAAGAAGACATAGGTAACATAATGCATCCGGTGGATAATTACAGGTTTATTCTGTGTGGGAAAATACTAAGTTGAATTGCTTTGTTATGTTATTTGGGGTCTAACATAAAAACCTTACATAATTAACCTTTATTATTTTGCACTTCTTTGACGCTAAATTGTTTTGTTTTTCCAGAAATATTATTTTTAAATACGACAACAAACTGGAATAAAAAATTAATTAGGTGACTCAAACAGGTAGAAAAAAATCCTTTGAAATAGTAAACACTCAGGTAAATCAATAAGCTGAAAGGTTAAATTATTCTTCTTGTTTATTTCTCTGAAAATTTAAATGAGTAATATAGTAACGGTTGAGGTTATAATTTCTAAGAATTTTCCAAAAAGAAACTGTAATATTATAAATGGAACGTAAGAACTGTAGGGTAATTTAAATTTTAAATTTTATTTAAATTTGAATAACCCTTAATTTGTTTTAATTTAAATACAATCGCCTAGTACTTAATTTCTTGCACCTTTTTAAATTTTGTTTTACTTAACAATCATCAATTGTTTTATCTTTATATCTTATTTAATGTTTTCGTTTTGCACAGGTGTGTCGATACATTCATTCAATTAATGTTTTCGTTTTGATGAGTTCAACATTATTATCACGGAATGCTATTTTAGTCATTTAATTATTTCTAAATCGAAAAACAATCAGACTCATCTAGACAAAAATGTATACAACATTAGCGAAAAACAAACATGCAAGAAAAATATTTGGAATATTTATTGTTATTGTTATATAGAAATAAAGAATTAGTTTCATTATTAGCTCATACTGTTAGGAGAATATTATTTCTAATTTCCCAAATGTATATGTTACAAACAGTAACGGTTGATGACGCTTCATTAAGAAAGGGCAACATACAAGAGGTTAATTGTGAGGAATTTCAACTTAGTGAAATGAAATGAACTCATTACCTTACATATGCCACAATTATAAATAGGTTACCAGACACAACAACGAAAAAATGTATTTCAAACGTAATTAATAGTTTGTTATCCAGACTTTGTGTATGTGAAGTATTCATTATGTAATATATATATCATAATAACGTTACTAACAAATAATTAATAGATGCTCCAAATAAAATTCTAAATTTGTGTTTTCTGCTACAGTTGAGTTCATTAACAACTTAGCAGTAGAAAACAAACAGAGCTTATTAATTCATTTATTTCAACAGAAATTTAATGTGACTTCCTACTTCCTATAAACGTCTTTAAAATCAACCTTTCATCTTTAAAAAATGTACTTGATTGACTCTTACATATGTCAGAATCTGGAAATCGCCTACCTAGAATAAAAAGAAAATCTATGTATGGATGAAAATGCAATAAAGAAGAGAAATGATAGTGAGATAATGCTTTAATTCTTCTTCAAATGATTCCCCGTTTTGGCCCATAAGCCTTACTAATAGAACTAAGTCTACCTTTGTTTATATACCGTGGCTAAGTAATTTCAGGTCAAGTTGTCTATGGAGAACTTTTATAGCAGTAATGTCTAAGGTATGTCTTTAGTCATACACTGTCAAATTTATTATCGTCTCCCAATTCAAAGAAATCAGTATCTGTTCACCTGAGTTGAATGTGGGAAGGAAAAAGCGACAATTGATGCGAGTTATGCAAGGAGGAATTGTCCGTGGTTACTGATCTTCTTCTGATCTGGTAGCGTCTTCTTCTTCTTCATAACTATCTTAGTCTCCTTTCCGCTTTATTATTATTGCAAACTGGCTTATAACCGAACAATTTTTTTTCCAAAACAATCCAATTCATAATTAAGCTTTACGCTTGCTTCTACGGTCCTTGCACTGTTTATGTTAGCGTTTCGAGTTGTAATGTTATTTTAAAATTCGCACTGAATCCTCCCCTGCCTTTCAATTTCGTTCAGATATTTGTTTTTCTGACTCGTAATATTTAAATTATTTCATTCTATGAACGGATGTTTGTTAAAATTTTATTTTAAAGAATGGATAACTTTGTGGTCTCGACTTTTGGGCTCCAGCGAACGTGCCTTTTGTTATTTTTCCAATATCAAGATCCAGACGTAAATAAAAGGTTCCTGGAATCTTAGTCGCGAATGCTGGAGTCACACGGTCTTTGTTAAGTCAGATTCAGGCTGAAAATCTAAGCAGTGGAATTTTTCATTGCCTCATAAGAATACTAGCATTTTGACCTGTTAGGTCGTGCATCTGGCTTCCCAACCCCACTCCAGTAAGCGCAAGCTGCGTGACAGGAGACGCAGAGAGAATAGGGATTACGTTGGTACTTTGTGATTTTCTCGGGGGTCGAGATTTGAACACCGTGGAACGCGGGTGTTCACCGCGCCCTCGCGGGTCCAAGCAGACCCGGTGCTTCTCGCGTTTTGTTTCGATCTGTAAGTGTGGCGCACGGTTAATCTCGTCTTTTTTAGTGGGTGGTTGGTCGGGAGTTAGGTGGGATATCTAGGGAAACCTTTTCCATCTTTGTTCCCCAGATTTATTGAATCCTTCCATTGTCGTCTTCCACTACCTCGTGGGTGGTTGGTCGGGAGTTTGGCAGGTCAGTTAGGGGACCTTTTCTATCTTTGTTTCCCGGGTTCGTTGACCTTTTTCCGCTATTGTCCTCCACTACCTCGTGGGAGATTGGTTGGGAGTTTGGCGGGACATCCAGGGCTTTACCATCTTCGCTTCTAAGGATGATTAGGGGGCGTCTCCATCTTTGCTCCTCGTGTTCTCTGAACCCTGTCTTTCTTCCTTTTAGTACATTTTAGGCAGGTTGGTGGGTAACATCTTTGAGTAGGGTGTACTTGAAGTGAAGTCAATACTTGATTGTGGTCACCTATTTTGACTTTTTTATGAACACCGAATGTGACCTTTTGTATATAGTTCCTTTTTTTGTATCGTTTTGTTTATTTTAGTTTAGGTTGAGTATCGTGTTTGGTATTGAGGAGGATTTTCGTCGTGTTTTCTTTTTGTGTTATCATTTTTTGTTTGGCATTGGTTGGAGTATCGTGACCTTGTGGTTATTTTGGGCTTTGGTCCTTTGTGGTGATCTTCGTGATCATTTGGGTTTTAGACCCCTGTTGGCCCGTGGTGGGCGAAATAATTAACCTGGTTTAGTACGAAGTTCTTTTGTACTGAGTTGTTACAGGCCTTCCAATGTCAGTGTGGAGTCGTTATCACGACTATCTTTTGTCTTATAGTGGTCAGGTTTTTATGGATAATCAGCTTTGGCTGGAGTCTTCGAGTATTGTCTGGTCTTCGAGACCTTTAGTGTAGTAAATTATCGTTTGGTCCTCCCAGAAGAGCCTTAGTTTGTTTTTGTTCACGTTTTTGATTTCGATTTTGTTTTTGTTTTTGTTTTTTTTTTGGTTTTATAGTAGCTTTAGTTTAGGTTTAGTGTTGGTCTTTTTTTGAAAAGGACCTTTGGGTTGGAGTTGATCATTAGGATCTTTTCCGTTTGGTTCTTGAGACCTTTATTTTGTGGTCACCGTTTGTGACAGTACCGATTATGACGTTTTTTCTTCTTTTAGTTAGGTCTTTTACTCTTCCTTGATTTCCGGTATTGTTCCTCTCTTGATGTGCATTATCAGGTATCGTTTGGTAGGTTGGTCGGAGATTTTGGGAATGGCATCGGTTGCATGGTGTCGACGTTTTTAGGCACCAACACCACTCATGCGCTTGTGGAAGCCCGTTGTTGGCGAATCCACACGTTTCTTCTTCTTTTCCCCCTTTTCCATAGTATCCCTTTATTTTCTTCTCTTCGTTAGGGTAAAAAGGTCTGTCTTTTCAATTTGGTAGCTTCTGGGAAGATTGTTTCTGTGCGCTTGTTAGGGGATCGACTGTGGGACGGTTGATCCTGCTCTCTTCTTAGATAGGCTCCACCCCACGTGCGAAAGGGCTCTTGAGCTTAATCGTGAGTGGGTAAGTTAGTTTTATTGTTGTATTATGATTAGTTGTTGGAGGGTGAAAAAATCTGTAACGGGAAAATGCCCAAAAGTATGCACGAATCCCGTCAAGACCAATGGCTGATGTTAAATCCCGTAGCTCATGCCTCCACTGCTTTGGTAGACCTCTTTGCCAGAATCCTATCCTAACTTGTCGATGGAAACCATCATTATGTACTATAAAATAATGGCTTTTATCAATCTGGTGACGTACTCGGCTACGAGTTTGAAATTTTAAATTTCCAGGTCTTGACAACTTTTACACTGTTACTGTTCCATCAGGTATAAATGAGTGATTTTCAGAGAGGGTATCTATATCTATGCAGCAATTTCATAGCAGTGGTTCAAGAATGAACTCGTGAGGACATCCTTTGGTTAGTTTTCTCGATAATGTACCTTTTTTTCTTTTGAAAACCAAGCTGGTTCACTTCCAGTGTGCTTGCTCATTTTAGTTTGGTTTGGTCGTAATGAATTAGTCAAGTGTTAGAGAATCGTTTAGGAGTTAAGCAAGATAGTCTTGGAGCAATTGTTTTTATTATTGCTCCATGCAAGTTTTCACACTAGGGTGCTTTGTTGTCATTGATGCTGGCTATTGATGGCGTTACTTTGATTTCAGTTATCTAGGTTGCCTGTGGCTCACTGGATATGTTCATGATAGGATGAGTTTTGGCCAACATTGTCATCTAGTAGTATATTACTCAGAGTATGTGTGAGTGTCTTTTCAGCCGTTTGCAGTTTGCAAAGTGGTTCTCACTATATGGCTCTCTCGCTCTCTAGAGGTTGGTGCTTAAGCACTCGACACGAATCATTTTTGACCTTATCAATTACTCATCTGAACTGTTTTGTTTCTCTATATTGTTCTTGATGTACTTCCGGTTTCTTATTTTTGTGAACCCACCAGGGTGACCTGTTTCTTGATATATTTCCCAATCCAATGATAAATTTTCAATCTCTGATGTAACCTAACGTATTTTGTAAGCTTACAATTGGATATAGTAGAACCGGCATCTACCGTGAAAATATAAATAAGAAAAATTCAAAATCGACATAGTTGTAGATAATTGATAAAGTCTGTAGTTGGAACGAAAATGAAATGCCATGGTTCAAAAAAACTTGTAGAAAGTGAGAGAAAGAAACAAGGTTACAAAATTACAATTGTATAAGATTTACCTTGCATTCTTAACAGACATCAGTAATTTATTATTACTCAAAATTATTTTTACTACCGTCTAAAAGTAGAAATCAATATTTAGTTTCTTTAACGATCTTTATTGGCCATACTGGAATTTATTTTCTATTGCCCTTTGTATTAGTTTTTAAATACTAAAGTTTCTTTTTATTAAGATTTATTTCATATGGGAACTCCTTATTATATTTCTTTTATTCAAGTTTCTCTCTTTATTAATGCAACCCTTGATCTAGTTCTTTTTTTCTTGTTTACTCCACCATACAATAGTATGAAGTTTGCTGTTTGCTGCTATTTTAACGCGTTCTTTTGTTAGTATCATTATCATTATTGTCCTTTTAATCGTTTCCAGAAATTTATTGCTTGTTTATTTGTTTTATTTATTCCCTCCCTTGTGGCCCATATTAAAAGAACCACAAAATATTGACTTTCAAATCTGACTAGAATTTTTTTTTTTTGAAAAAGTTTCTCGTTTCATTAAATTCGATTATACATAAATAATTAAATGTAACCAAACAGGTTTAACAGGGAGTTGAACCTAAAAATCTAACCTTTCTGTCTGCTGTTTTATTTTAACCTTCAAATGTACTCTTTTATACAATAGAAAAATTATTTTAATAATGCCTTTGATTATTACCTAAATCGATAAAATCGAATTTAATTATTTTAAGATAAAGTTGAAGCACCTGCTTTGAATAAAATAAAAAAAAGATTTTTAAGGTTAAGAGTAGTACTTTAGAAACAAAAAAAACACGGAACTGCATTACGCCCTAAAATCGATATCAAAGGTCAAGTTTAAGGTCACAAGGAACACCTCATAGGGAAGAGCAGCAATTTTCCATTTGTGCCTACATGTTTTACATATTAAGTATTTGAGGAAATGATGTTTATTGGTTTTAAATGGTTTTGTTTAATGAAATTAGAAAGAATGTAATTTATATTGTAACCTGAATTTATAATTAGAAAACCGGACTTGCATTCTTTTAATGTAATATTGGGTAATCCAACTTATAGTAGAAAGCTTTCTAAAATTTAATTTTGTTTTGTAAGTAATGCTACTGGTTGGTAGTATAATAACTATAAAATATTAGTTTTAATTGTTTAAAATATATCTCTTTCCTTTATGGAAAAAAATTCAGTTGCAAAACCATTCTAAATAATCTCATCTAAATATAAACACAAGCAACAGCTGCTTGTTATCACATTTTCTTATCACACTCAACATTCGAAATGTACCTTGTGACTTCTGATAAAACTATCACAGTACAATTGGATGGGTTAGTTTTATTTCTCGTGTGCGCTTGATTACGTTCGTTCAAATGTGATAGTTAAAGAATAATAATAGTTGTGTGCATAATACGATATCAGTAATGATATTTACATGGAATTTACGAGCTCAAGACCTCACTGATAATATCAAAAATAATATAACGCACAGCCTTATCGTTTTTGGTATTAAAACTGTGAATATGGTTATTGTTACCTTGCAAGATGTTAGGCAAAAGCGTGTATTGCATCAGGATGGTATTGTGGTTAACAACGAGAAAAATGGAAGGTCTGATTTATTTTATATTTTATCTTATATTACTACAATAATAAAAGTTTCGGTTGTAATAGTAATAATAATAAAAAATTCAAATAAAATAAAGGTCAGGACAGCTTAAAATTTCTGAAGGATAACAACAGTTTTAGCATGTAGGTTATACGTATAAACTACATATAAAAATTCAATTTTATAAGTAAGGTTAAAGTGCTTGAATATGTGACATTCGCTTATTAACTAAAATCTTATTAGTTTTAATCAAATTTGCTTATCTGCTTGTTGTGATATTGAGAGATATATACTACTACGGGCTCTTGAGTTATTCAAAATAAATTCAAATGTTCGTTATAATTTGCATCATAAAATAATGAAGGTTATATTTATAAAAATATTTCCATATGGTATTGTTATATTAAATAATAACGTGTAATAAACTTAAAAGTCAAGGTATTAATCTAAACTTGATAAGTACAAAAGTAAAATTTTAAAATTCCATAACCAATAAACTCAATTTTCAATATAAAAACAATCGTTCCAAATATCCTAACCTAACATTTCATCATGTTCAGAGTTTTAACATTCTTCTGTTCTAATTCTAGAATCTAGAAGTAAATAACAATGATAATGTTATAACAAAGAAGTTAGTTTTTGTTTTTATCTAAAAAAAAATTGAATACTACTAATTAAATAGGACAAGGGAACAAAGACGGTTACACGGACGCGAGTGGGGTCATGGTTATCAACGAAAACAATTTTTTGGTCAAGAAATAATTTATGCTTTCCGTTTTATTAAATTTTAAAATTATTATTTGTATGATAATTATTGAATTTTTATCTTAATTTGGAACTGATAAAAGGAAAATTACAATTTGCTATAGTAATCTTATCGTTTCTGTAATATTTAAAAATAGATCTTAAAATATAGCAAGTAGTAGTACCTAGCTATAAAGTCTTTCCCTTCTGGAAATAAATAAAACGGTAATATCCAACTACGTAAATTATACAAAAAAAATTTTTGCAAAATTTCAGTTTGGAAATTTTTATTGGCATAATCGGAAGGATATAGTATGTATAATGAAAATCTAAATTGAAAGTATTTTAAAAATTCCTATTACATTAGAAGCTTTGGTTCGATGTGCTGCCTGCTTTCAACCATAGCATACCTTAGCAACAGGGGGGAAATTAGTCGTAACCGCTCTTCTTATTAAATACCGATTTCAATGGCAAATATCTTAAAAGCCCTACTGACACTAATTACAGTGTTTTGTTTTTACATAATGTAGACAAAATATCGTATGACTGACTAACTTCCTGGTAATATTTTATTTCATTTCCATTGGAAACTTGAATATTCTTTCGAACAAGCAATGAACGGTTCAAAAAACCCAAAACACTGTTTCGCTACCTCCATGTAGAGCAGCAGCAGATTTCATCAGTAATGGGGGAACTACCCTCCAATATCTATTTCTCCCTTTTTCTTGGAAGTTTGCTTTATTCAGTGTATGTAATTCCTGCGTCTTATCCAGGAATGCGGATGAAAATTCTAGATCAATAAATAACCTCGTATGGTCAAAAATTACTACTTATTCAAGTACCTATAAAAAAGCTCTGTGAGGAGACGAATGGCATTATTTTGTTTTGACTTTGAAAATGGCGTTTTGGAAGGCGACCTACTGAAATTTTTTGGTGTATAATTAAAGACCAAAACACATTTATAGATTTTGTGCCGAATTTGGACAATTTAGGTCTCTAACAATCTTTAGTTTTGTCTAGAAGTTTAAGCAAATCTTCTCTGTATGGTCTTTTGTGCACAAAACCAATTACCAAAAATTCAAATTTGGCTCAGACAAGTAAAAAGTTATCTTGATAGCCCAGATGAAATCGTTGCTCTGAAACTACTATACGTGAACTGTGATTTCGACAATCAAAGCTCAAAACAGTTTTTCTCAGACACACAGTAGGCTAGGTGTTAATTATATGTTCAGAAACCACGTATTTTGGACCAGCAGGTATGGAAATGCTGCGCCTTTCGCATGAAATGCTTGGCTTGCTATACTGACCAGAGCCGGCCTCATACGTTAATACCATGGTGCACAGATATGCTGGCTTGAAAATCAATCAGAGATGTTTGAAAGACAAATGCCATAAATGGTTTTGCTTCTTTCAAAGACAAAATCTTCTTTAACAAAATAGCTTCTGATTTTTAGACGTAATCTTCCTATGGCATTTATTCTCTTAAGAATTACATAGAACTTTAAAATGAGACTTTTAAGTTTGGTAACCTATCATGCTTGAAACTAGAAATGTTACAGCTTTGTTTTGCTCAACCGCCCATCTCTACTTCCTATCGTTCAAGTGCCTCAAAAGTCTTCTGGCAGACGATTGTGATTGTCTGCGGTTACCATCGATCGGGGTCGCTTTTGATTAAAAACAAATCGGGCTGCAACAGTCAACACTTTATTATTCGTATGCGATCTATTTCTCCAAATAGGGGAATCTTTTTTAAGTCAAAAACGGGAATTCTAGAAATCACTGTGTCGGTACTCACCTACATCATTAAGGAAAACCACAAAAAACCTTAAGAGGAGATTTGAACCGGTCCGCTCGCTCTAACTTGATGCAACTTCAGGAGAAAATGAATACTGGTTTAAATGTAAACTTCTAAATTCCTCCATTTGATGCTTTGGTATGAAATGAAGAGTATTGAGAGCCACATTAACTCCCTTTAGTTGTAATAAGATTTTCTCGGCGTTCTGATGACTAGGAGCGATATAGCTGAGGACAACATCTCGTCTTTGGTTACCACACACACAAAGTACAATCTTTCACTTTACGTATCTTGCCCTAAGAAGGTTGAAAAATTAGAATTTTTGCTAGACAGAGAAATTGCTTCTAGTTACCTTGTTAATCCAAATCAACATATTAATAGATACAAACTTAAATTTTGAAAATCTCATCTTTCAGGGTCAGGTGTGAATACTGCCTCAGTAGTCCCATGAATAAAAAAATCGAATACATTTAAATTATCTTTTATTCATAACAGAAATTATTCTAAGAAATGTCTAGCTACTATAGTTTGATACTCCAATACGTTTCTGAGATACGCATCAATGATAATAATTTACTTTTAAAAGTAGAGGCACGATAACATAATCTTTCTTAGTCTCTTGACTACATAAGCAGATAATTTTTTAAAGTCCTACAGACTTTAAACACACAAGGTTAATCAAGTCTGCAAGATAATGTACAATCAAGGACGAAAGTAGAAAATCAAATGATTTCATCAGGCATCTCTGAAAAACCACTGGGTTTCAGTTCTAGCACTCTTATTTTCTTAAGCAACACTTGACATGAAGGATACTCTCTCTGAAGGACTAATAATAAAATAATTGTTATTGCTAAGTTCAACTCGAACAAGATCTAATATCTTAATTAAAATATAAAACAGTCTGTTTATCAAAATGTATCATAAGCTTGAAAACATATAAAAAATAGGTAGAAAAGAGACTTGGTGGAATACTAGAAGAAACGGACAGTTTGGGCAATGATACTAACAATGAAATCATGATACCAAGAGTTTTCAAGTTTGCATAAAGTGCCTTGTATTGCAATAACAAAATTTTGGAAATCTTGAAAAATTGTATTCTGACCGATCCTCGTAATAGATGCACCAGAAGAGGAAATCAAAGAAATCCAATATCTATCTTAGAAGTTTTCTGATATTTGGACAATATGAAGCCATTCGTTACCTTCTGGACACTTCTTGTTGTACTTTGGTTTTCCACGAGTCTCAAGGTCTTTCGAGATTTACCAATATTTGCTTTTTGGCAGTGCTTTTTTGTTTTAATTATTAACTTTTGCAATTTGAACTGGAATTGATTATATGCTTTGGCTGACTTTAAAATCTCTCAGTTGCAAGCTGTGTCTTACCAATTTTTATTTTTTATTTTTGGCAAATCCTCTTGTAGGTATTATCCACGTTTCTCGTTTCAGGTTTCCATTTCATTGTCTTACCTAAACCTCCTTCAATTTTCTATGCTTTCGGGAATTTAACTGCATATTCTGGTTTGTTTGTTCTTCATTGGTTGCTCAAAAGATATTTGTCGCATTTTTAACATTTGTTTGTTTCTTGGAGTATTTCGGCGACTGTGTTTATTTTGGAATTTTTTATTCCCCTGAAATATTGCATTCGTTAAGAAGGCACATTCTGATGGCTTTGAAGTAATGTGCTTTGGGCACTACAACTTTCAAGACGTTTGTAGTAATGATGAGATACCGAAATATTCTTCATTGGAATCTGATTATTTGCTTGCATTAGGAATCTTCGTCTTTATTTGCTTCATCAAGGTATTGTCTTACTGCTCTTCGCTGTCCATCAACGTGTTTCACTGTTTTGGGAATTCTAGATGTGATGATACTCTGTCTGTGAAAATTTCTGTTCAATTAACACGATTATAATGTAATTCATTTGAAAAAAAAGATAAAAATATGAAGAATTAGGGTTAATTTAAATATTAAAATAAAAAGCTAAGGATAGAGAATGTAAAACAAAAAAGTAAAGACGAATGAAGATGAAAACCAACCCCCACTGCTATAAAATATGAAAGAGGGCCGCACGCTCCATTAGCACTCCCCTTTTAACGCTTACAGTATTGACCAATATGAACCCAAAACAGGAAAGGACTAAAATTCCGACCATATTATAGAAAATTGGAAAGGGATTATTGATTTCAACATCAAATGCACGTGGTGCATAGTACCATATGGTACTTACCGTAATTTATTATAAAAACACACAAGTAATTGAACTATAGAAACACAATTTCTCAGAAACAATAATAAAAACAGATAACATAATGGATTTTGTTTTTAATTCCAGATAATTTCAAATTAACGGAAATAATTTATTAAAAAAATTTGTGCGTGTGCGGGGTGATTTGCATCGTGACGTAGCTCATATAAGAATGAATGCATTTCTGAGGCATTACTCATACGGTGTCTACTACACAGGTTGTAGACCACAGGAATGTAAAAATCTCTTAGATAATTCCACTTTACTCACATGACATTTTACTGTTTACTGTTTTGTAATAATAAATTGCCATTACAGAATTTAGCGTCGCAGAATTTATTTCATGCAACTTTGTACCGACGCGTTCTCTCATTATTATTGAAAAGTGCGCAAAAATATTTTAATTAGTTTATTTTAAACGGTTCAAAGTCTGGATTTAAATATAGAAATGGTTTTTATATTCCTTTTTACGATTATTGTTTATTATATGTGTTTTGTTGTTGTAGTTTTTTTCCTAGAAATAGGTCTTTTTTGTTTTGATGACATGTGAATAATTGAGGGGGAGTTTGTGCATGTGCAAGGGGATGAATATACTATAATTCGTTTTAATTACATTATTTTATGCACCCTTGCTTCTTTCTGTTATTATATGTACAGCGTGAGTTTGGTTTATAGACCGATAAATTACGTCCACCCTTATGACATTTCGTATTTTGTTACGTATGCGGTATTAAAGCTGTTCAGTATTATCGTATCGTATAGCACGTATTGTTTTGGCATTTGATAAGATATGACGATACAAGTCTTCATAGAAAAACAATTGAGTGCCTTTTTAGTTATTAAAACGCGCGGACGGTTCATGTTTTTCGAGCCATTACTTTTGTTTGTTAAATTTTTCCTTGTAAAGTTTCCAGCGGGACTTTCCGAATGCGTAAAGAAAATTGGTTTTATGAAAAAGGAGCGAAATAGTTAAAGAAGAGAAAATTTATGAAACCAGAAAGGTCGTTAGTATGCATGATCGCGCGCTTCCATCTTGTTCAAATCCTTTTTATGAATGAATCAAGTTTATTGCTGTAGAATTTCGATTCCACTTATCTTTTTTTTTATATTTGGGAAAAATGGCTAGTAACCACCTCAAGTAAGTCTTACAAAAATTTTTTACATGAAATTTCACCACTTTAAATGTATTTAACAATCTTATAGTTTTTTTCTCTTACAATATGAATATTAATATAAAAAAATGGTTTAAATCAAAAAATGTCAAAATTACAATGAATACTGAAACTTTTTAGTCATACAAATGCAACTCTACTTTCCAAACTTTTAGGAGCAGCAGTACTATGATGGCTTGCATGTTTGCGCAAGCTCCAGAATCTTCAACTTGATTGTGTGCAAATCGAACAGCTAAATTGCGAGTTTGCACATTAGCGTGTAGCCGTTCTCATTTCAGTAGTGTTGCAGAAGGGTAGCTGTGTTTCTGATGATATCTACAGAATCTGCAATCCCGACATTTTCAGTACTACTATTCATTTTAACTGCTAAAAGATTTATTACTTGTCATTCTTCCTCTCTAGAACTTTGATTAGATTACTGATAAAAATTAAAAATACTTTGTGAAAGTTTTTTTTAACAACTTTATTAATTTAGAGTAAAAGCTATCTGCCAAGAAAGCTTTGGACAACTAGAACAAACGAAGACCATCAGGCAATAGACTCGATCTTGTTCATTGAATCTGTGAAATGTGAATCATCTATGAGCTGTCTTACCTGGAGAACATCAGAAATCTCAGCTTTCAGTTTTTCCCGGCTCAGACGAGGCAATCTACTTGAGATGTAGTTAAAGCAAAAAGCTCCGTTTTTGTTTAAAGCTTTCATAAATTGTTTTAGTGATTCTAATTAGCTATGTAACGGTGGCGGGATCTTTTTCAATCTTTTAGAACCAGTGGTCATGTATGGTTCTGCTGTCCCAAAGCTATGAAAAGCAAGAATATTCCATATAGTCACTTTGCTGACGAGGGAGAAAATTTGCCATCTTTGGGACTTTAAGAGGCCTTTGACGTCATCGTCGCTGTCTTTCCTTTTGTTATCTTATATGGCAGCAAACATCCTCATTTGAGAGTGGAAGAGGTCATTTTGCTGAAGCTAGGTCGAGACATGCCCTGGTTTCCTCTACACCATTCATATTCTTAAGTTTAAGGCAAATTTTCTTTCCATTTTTTCCTTGCCACAAACGCTGCGTTAATGTCTTGCAAACAATATGGAGAGTTTACGACTTATCTTGGTCTCCAAGCTGATCACTAAAATAACCAAGATATGCTTTCTTTACAAACTCAGTAATAGGTTTAGGACTTTTTTCGTGGGTGAACTAGCTACAAATATAACAAAAGACATAGCCATTACATTTGCTCAATCTGCAGAAATAAAACGATAAGTTGATCAATTACAGCACAAGTGTAGGCAATACAAACTAACATCAGAATGAAAATTTCAGACCATTCTTAACAAAAAGCTTGATTACTATGAAATCTTACTTAATTATGACGTCATACGTAACCTAACTTTTTTTGCAATTGACAAAGTACACAACATATTTACAAAATGCCATCCTAGAAAACAAAATCTGAAACATAAGGAAGTCCATGTTTTTAGAACTAGAGCTGTTAGGACCAAATCAATTTTGGAATCAGCATCACAAATCATAAATGTTCTCTACGCTGTAAATAATGACAAGCTTTTATATTAACTGTGCATAACAAGGGCGAAGTTTGGTATGTGATTCCCCAGGCGTTTTCACAGATGCACATAATACTTAAGTGTCCAAAAGATTTTCAAGGAAATATTGCAGTAGGTCGTTCAAGAGGAATTAATCGACTAAAATGGGACCCTTCTTCTACGAAAATTTAGCGTGACAACGTCCAAAATATCTTCAAAGAAATATTGCATGTACTTTAAAAGGAATTAATCTGCCAAATCAAGACCCTTCTACGAAAGTCAATATTTTTAAATTTCTAACTTTTGAAGAATGTTGAAAGACGTGGAACACTACAAGCGCTTTTCGTTCTTTCTTTTTTCTCTGATTGTTCTTGTCATCATTTTTATCTTCATTACAGCTCTTTGAAAAATGTCAGTTGTTCTCTCATTCTTTTTTGTAAAATTGGCTTTCGTATCATTAAATACAGAACTTTATATCATTCTATTCTTAAAAGCATCATATCAAAATCTTTGCTTACATGAAATGAATTCATTTGATTAGATGAAGTTTAGCACAGTATTATTTCTTAATTTTTGTTTTTCTCTTTCTACTCATTTAAAAATCAAATAAAAGATTGGTATCAATTGCTAATTCCATTCTTTTTCTACCTAGCTAGAAAATTTGTCTTCCCATTCTCGTCGCCGATTTACATTGGCATTCTATCCATTTTAATTATTTAAATTTGGTATAATCTTTGTTACGTAAACATACGTTATTTTCTTTCTTTCTTTGGTTATTCGGAAGTGCATACAATTTTTATCACTAAAAAATGAGCAGTTCATTAGTATAAAAATCTGTTAAAGAAAATATTCACGTTTACGGAGTGTATCTTTGCAATGACACTATTAAAATAGATGCATTATGCCAAAAGATAAAGAAAACAAACTAAAAGCCAACAAATACAATATCTTTGTACACAACAGCTGATCAAACAGAAGTTTATTTCCAAGGCAATGTGCAGTGATGGTAAAAGTTATAACAGTAGTTTCACATCTCATTTACGGATTACATAATGAAGTTGATGCGAAAACGTGGATACAGATTTCTCATGAAAACAAAATAAAAGAAATATCCCCGCTTTAAATTAAATATACACAATAAAAAGAATTTCTGTTATCAAGAAATCAGGTGACTCGAAATAATTCTATGTTTACTGCAGAAGCGACGATGGTTTCGAAATTTCCAATAAAAAAATTTATAACATTTTTTAGGTTATCTCTTACATGTGACGTAAAAATTACGCGATAAGTTAATGGAAACTAAATTTTATGTTTAAATGAAAACTGTTTCGACGTAAGAGAAAAGATTAAAAATAAAAGAGAAATGTTTTAAAACATTTTTATAATATAAATTCCTAGTTTATATACCGCACAGTTTTTATTATTGCAGGTGTAGCAATAATGTAGATAACTTAATTGATGTTTTGTAAGTTAACCTTGTAATTAATTTTTATACGTGCACTAATTAGTACATTTGCAAAAACCGCAACTTTTAAATTTATTAATATTTGTAAAATTAGATCAGATTTTTTATTTTAAATATTATTTTATTAGATTTCGTGTCGAAAATGTGCCGCATCTAATAAATTAACAATTCATCAGGTAAAAATAGAAATAAGGACTTTCCCATGCTATTAACGTAATAATACTTGATGGCTCCAGACTTACTGACTCTACTTGTAACGTGTGTCTGTGTTTGTGTATCAAAACAAAAGTGTATTATGACATGAAATTCTGTATAGAATTCTAAAAACCAAAGTTAAAATTTGTTTAGTCGTTAAATATTTTATGTAAATACGAAATCTCTGTCTAAAAATATAAAACGGCAATAAATTGACGAAAACATCCTGTTACGGTGTTTTCCTTGCTCGTCTTGAATTTCCTAACGACTCTTTGTTATAGAATTTAATTTATTTATGTTTTAAATTCTTTACATATTGTTAAAACGTCATAGAAATATGGATTATTGTGATAATTGACGAAATGATAAATATATCCAATTGCCGGTTTTTGTTATCGGTTATCACTTATCAATTCTACGTAACTACTACTTAAAATAATGATCTTTAAACTGACCTAATCTTGTCCTTGTAAAAAATTTTATTTTTTATATTAATGCACAAAAATAATAAATAAAACAAAAAATATTTATCAAAATATTAGTTGAAGAAAAATTGCAGGATACGTTTGAAGCAGTAATCTTATCAAGGTTATATTCTTTTAATTAGTAACGGAAAGAAATAAACAAGAAATAATTTGCATTGTCATGTTATCAAGAAAAAAATAAATATATAAGAAACTCTACAGAAACAAATATGAGTAAACTAGATTTAATCATTGGTCGAAATTTTATCAAAGATATTCTAAGAGTACAAGAGGAAAATTCCACTGCAGTTAATCGCACAATATTATTTCTGTTTGTCTCATTCATTTCTTGAAAATGCTGTTTAGCGTTTTTTAACTTCACTGGGATTTGTGTCCAACAAGAATCTAAAATTAAGTCCAGGCGAATTATCAGTACAATACTTTATAATCGTACTTTACGCGGGAATTTATATCGTAATCGTTAAATATAAATTTTAATCTTTCATCTGTGTCTGTTATCTCACTCCACTTTCCACTTACATGTTATATACATTCTTCCTTAATATCTGACGTTTTACATTACTTGAATTTTCAAAAAATTGACTAACAGATAAATTTCTCATTTTTAATGGGGCGCCATCCTGAATATCTTTCTATAGTAGTCCCTATTGATATAATCTCAGAGTAACCAGCTTTAAGTTTACCAGAGCGGTGTATTTACTTTTTGACAACTCCTATCAGAGATTCTCAAATTGATTTTAAAGGCGAGTGTGTTATATCAAACAGTGCGAGACGAATTTAAACAGGTTATCATTGGATCGACAATGAAAATCTGTTTTGTTTTACGCTTTTTGCTGTTTTACCTTCTGGGGCTTCGTTTTCGAGTTGTAGCGGTTTAAACTTGTGGTTCTACCGTATAAAAGCTCTTAGAAAATCTTAAATATCTTCATATAAACCTTCTTACGGAATATATTAATAATCATCATTAAAATTTTAAAAAAGTTGTTATCAGTTGTTTTTGAAAAATCAACTTTTTTGGCACGTGGCATTTACTTGGTAACTGTCTATGTCGAAAACGATATTTGCAGGTACCGTGTTGTTAAGTCTCAAAAACCTTAACTGTTAACATCTTCGAAAGTAAGCCAGAGACCAAAACGTTATTAGACTTTTCCACTTGCTTATTAATGAGAAATAAAGTACCATGTCGTTTATGTGTCATTTACGAGACATCCCGTATATGAATGTAGCAAAGACCGCGTTAGCTCTATAATTTAGTATTGCTTGTTACGCAAGATGGACTTTTTCAAAGCAAAAGGAAAAAGGATTAACAACTAATCTAACCATGATGTTGAATACGGTCATTTACACCAATAAGATATAATCAAACAGCAAACTGAAATTACAACAGCTGATGTACGAATATGTTAATCCACACATAATTTACACAACAGCTCAGCTAATAAGTCAATATTGTTTCTGCTTGCCTCATGTATGTCTTAAAAGTACTTGACGATAAATTTCATTCATCCACCTCGTATACTGCCACCAAATGAAGAAATTTTTTTAAATTTAGGCACCAGTCTTATTTGTTGATGGTTTTGGCTTCTCATATGACATTCACTTGAATAAGATCTGCAGTCATGGAACTGATATATCTTATTCGATTTTGCACTAAGGAAACTAGCAGAAGCCAAAATTGAATCTTCTTTTCTGTATTCTTTGAACTTCCTTATTTGATGAATTGCCTTAGTTGTTCTAGTAGCATACATGAGTAAAGCAAGCAAGACCTTTTTACAAAAAGTCGAAATAAGTCTAAAGACATGATGGTTCTATTATATAGGTTCGAAAATTACGTCACAATCTGATTCCAGTGCCGACTTTTCCTTTGTGTTTGTACTAGGAGACAAAAGACAATCGTTTATACCACTACGCTTGATAACTTATATGTCATTTACTATAAATGTGACCACCCGAAATCTAAAATATGAATTTTTCTTTTGGAATTGAATACATACATGACAAAAGAAATGAAGAATTCGTAATTGTAATGTTTTGCTATGGGCTAGCATAGTTTGGTCATATAAAACTCTTTGGTGGGTTTATCTACTGATATATCATCAAGAACAGTTTTTGCAATTGCATTCTAAAAATATGCCTTTTCTACTGGAATTGCTAATTACTATGTGACTCTTCTGAAAAACATTTATGTTTGTTACAGCATGCTATGCATTCAAGAAGAGATGGGCCAATTAAGTCTCCATCAGCCATCCGTGGAACATCCAAAAGTGTCCATCAGTGTACCTGAAGCAATGTGTAATGACAGTAGCTCACCAGACACACCGCAACCTGCATTCGCTCTCAAACAGGGCTGGATGGACGGAATCTTCGGATGTCTCAGACCTGTACTATCCATAATTGGAAAAGCAAATGCTCACGAAATTAAAGGAAATCAAGGTAGTACCCTTTTTTTACTATATCTTCACCTTTACCTTTTTTAAATATCTCCTTTTTATAATAGATGACTGGGAAATTCCATTTGAATCGATAACAGATCTCCAATGGTTGGGCTGTGGAGGGCAAGGAATAGTTTTTTCTGGTAAATTAAATAATGAAGCTGTAGCTGTTAAGAAAGTTACCGACATAAAAGAGACAGATATAAAAAATCTTCGAAAACTAAACCATCCTAATATAATTAAATTTAAGGGTGTTTGTACTCAATCTCCATGTTACTGTATAGTTATGGAATACTGCCCATATGGTCCGCTTTATGATTTACTTAGGAACCAACAAAATGTTGTAACGCCCGCTCGAGTAGTAACGTGGGCCAAGCAAATAGCTAGTGGAATGCAATATTTACATGCTCATAAAATTATACATCGAGATCTAAAAAGTCCAAAGTAAGTACGATATTTGTTTGGTTTAAGGATAACCATATTTATGTAACAATGCTTTCTTTTAGTGTTCTGATTGGTGAGAGTGAAATAATCAAAATTAGCGATTTTGGAACGTCGAGGACATGGAATGAGGTTAGTACAAAAATGAGTTTTGCTGGTACAGTTGCTTGGATGGCACCTGAAGCAATTCAAGAACAAGCTTGCTCTGAAAAGATAGATATTTGGTCGTTTGGTGTAGTGCTGTGGGAATTGTTAACATGTGAAACACCTTATAAAGATATGGAACAAAGCGCCATAATGTACATGGTCGGAACAGGAAAATTGAAACCGCCTGTTCCAAGTAGCTGTCCAGAGGGTATCAAACTCATTATGCAAATGTGTTGGAAGTTTAATCCAAAGGATCGACCATCGTTTAAATTAATCTGTAATCATTTAGAAATTGCTTCCGTGGAGGTAAGATTTGAGCTTCTATAATTTGCAAAATAATTTTATTAACAATCTATTTTTTTAGATGTTAAGTAGTTATAAGGATGAACAATTCTTCAAAACTCAGGAAAGTTGGAGGGAAGAGATCAAAACGCAAATAACCTACTTTAAAGTACAACAACAGAAGCGTCGGCACGAATTTCAAATGAAAGAAGAGCAACTCATAAGGAAAAGGGAGACGGAATTGAAGCACATTCGAGACATCAGGGAACTTTATGATCGTAAACTTGAACGTGTAAATCAATTGTATTTAGAGCTTTCTGCTGTTCTACTACAAGTCGAACAACAGAAACAGGAAAGGAAAAGGGAAATGATGCAGGGGAAAAGAAGACTGATTCATCCTTTTATGAAATTGCAAAAGCGAAGATGCAGTCAAAACAGCAGCACTACACCAACAAGTCCCGAGTGTAGCCTTACCAGCCCTGACAGTCCGCAAACGGTACGTTCAGAAACGGTTACATTTTTTATTGTTCTTTCTTTTTATGTGATTGTTTTCACTGTACGTATTACATTGTCAATGAATTTCTTCACATATCATGTAATGAGCATCCATGAGTAACTTTTTGTAGCAAAGCCTTACGAAGTTAAAAGTTTGTCAAAACTGAAAATTAGTGTTGCCAACGTTTGAAATTAAAGATGGCGTGTGTACGTATATTCCAATGAACAACTCAAAAAACAATCAACGTAATGCAAAGTCCAAAAGGGAACAATAAGGATAATTCAAAAATTACCCAATTATAATCAGAGTGAAACAATTCAAAGGCAAATGCTAACTCGCAGATTTTGTCCAAGCTTAGCCTGATTTTTCTCAAAGTTTCGTAGTCTCAAAGCTGCAGTATTCCAATACTAAATGGACAATCTATCACCCAATTTTAGATATGTTACAAAGCAAAACTGGAGATGGCAACATTAATTTTCAGATTCAATGAAGGTTTTTCATTTTGAAAAAACTGTGTTGTTGAATCTTATACATTGATGCTTTTTGAAAATGAATTAAATCAGAATTAGCTTTTTGATAACAATGGATCATAACCATTGCGTCTCGAATTTTGATGAGCTTTTGGAGTAGAAATCTACAGAGAGGTCATGATGTGAATGTGATTCTTCTGAAGGCTCATCTCCTCACTGACCTCTTAAATTTCTTTACTGTTCATCTAGGCTTGATTGTATCCCATGTCAAAAACATCTCATTGACCAATATCTTTTCTTTTATTGAATGTTAAAAACTGCTGTTAATAATCTTTACAAGTGATGGAGGTTTAGATATTTTTAAGGAAAGTTATTTTGGAGGGCCACAAGGAGATGGGCAAATGACCTATTAATTTGAATGAATTATTTAATTGTAGATTTCTGCCTTAAAACTTGTGACCACGAATAGCCAATTTAACATTAATAGCAATTACAGCTTGAAACACTATGAATTTTATTATAACATCATTAACGCTTTTGCTTTTGCATTGAAGGTTTTATAAATACCATTCTTTCGACAGACACCACCAAAAGCACCTTTATATACTCAAGCAAGTTCAACAAGTCGTTCAGAATCATTGGCGCTGGTTCACTCGTCATCAACAAAAGCACGTAAACGCCACCATCGAACAAATTCTGGATCTCCACGCAACTCTGGTTGTTCGCGCATGTCTAGCAATCGTGCGTCGGTATTGGTTGACTCAGAGACACAGACTGATTACATGGAAATGAGTGAAACTGATCTAAGTCCAAGTAGCTATAGTTTAGCTAGTACGATACAAAATACCCTCAACCGTCCAAGTCAACCACAGCGTGTCATTCTACAAGAAATACAACACTCACCTGATGGCGAAAACTTTAATGGAAATTCTATACAGATCCATTATATGGCACAACATTCACAGCCTCGTAAGTATTTTGAAATTGTTTGGTGGAAGATTCTTGATAAGGCTCATTTTTAAATTTTAGCCATACAAGTTTTTACTCGGTTGGATTCAAGGAGTTCTAGTCCAGGCTTAGTGGATCAATCGGATACCGTCAATAGTAACACGCAAACAATAAGAGACAGTGATGATGAGAATCTTGAAACAATTGGAAGAAAATTATCGATTATAAGAGCAAATACTGATAATATCTTTTCTGATACTCGAACTTCAGATAATGGAAATATCTCGGATGATATTGACGGTGTTCTAAGGAAGAAGAGGTGTTCTGATAGGGAGGCTTTAGATAGTGCAGAAGATGCACCGAACGATAGCTTAACCGATGAAGAAGGCGACGTTGGACAATATGATGATTCATTGCGTCGACGAAGGTTAGTAATATAAAACAATGTACAAATTTAATTTTAAATAAATATATTTTTTGGTTGGATATTTCTGTTTTATTTTTATGTTTGTGAATGTTTAAACTAGGGATATATCGAATATTTGGTTGGGCAAAAATTTTAAAAATCTTCAGGGCATAATTTATTACTTGGTTTATTAAATGCCATTAAGACTGAGTATTTGGTGGTTTAACATGATTGACCAAATATTTGATATTATTCCACACCCTTGTCTAAATTACTTCAAATGGTTTTTAACCAAGTGTTTCCTCATTTTATAGTAAGCTTGGAAAAGACCCTGCGTTAAAAATAAGGTAAATTTAGGAACCAAAAAAAAAGTTAAATGTAGGGTCCATATAGAATAAAATACTTTCCTCTGTGAACAAGAAGGTTAGTAATTTTAAGTTTAACTTTAGCTTGGCTCGGAGACCCATATATCCAGGACGAAGGTCAAATAGATTCAAATATTCAATCAGTCAGTATCAAAAGGAACCAAATGCATCTGACGAAGGTAATACATCAGAATACTCAAATCCGCCATCAAGTAAAAGTTCAACGCTCGAATCAAAACCGGATAGAACACGTACACTATCAGGTTTGTCCTCAAAAAGATCAAATAATGATCGTTCCGATGGTTCGTCTGATAGTGAATCAGAGGAAAATATGACTATAGCCACACAGGTATGTTATGATATGAACAAAATAGAGAGTGTAGTCTGATTATCTTATATTTAAATTAGTGTTGTGATTTATGTTAGGTTTATTGTTTTCTGTCGTTATTTTAAAAAAAGTTATAAAATGGTATTAAAATCAAATTTAAGCTAAGCAGATGTATGAATTCGGAAAATCTTAGAAAAAACGAAATTTAATGTTGAAATGCTACTAACACTGCCCATTCTGTTAAATTAGCAAATGGCGGGCACATTTGCTGTAGTGGTTTTACAAATAGTGACTGCTACGGCTATTAAATTCAAAAATTTCTTAATCGTTTAGTGCTTATTTGTATTTATTCACTTCTTGCATAGGCTAGGTTTGATTTTAATATCATTTATACAGTGTGATCAAAGACAAAATAAATTTAGACAAATTGAAGACCACTTTACAGCTAGCCATTATTAAGATACATGAATGATAGATACATTTATTACTGCTATTATTACTATTATGTATAGTGCAACTGCAAACCTGATTTTCTTCTTAATGAAGCTCAGAATTTATTTATTTTTTGGTCACACTATAATTTTGTGATCAAATTTATTTTTTTATGTACAATGTAATGAGTTAATGTGATCATAATTTATGATATGATAGTATATGTGTGAGTTTTGTAGTTTTTGTCATGTTCGTGCAATAACTACTAAAACATTTTTTTAAGCATTTGTGATTTACTACTTAAAACCAAAATTGGTTTTTTAGTGTTTCATTTTAATTAATTTAGAAATTTAATAAGTAATAATAGGAAGTAGTAAATTGCAATTTTGTTTTATACAATATTTGGTGTTTTAACCAAACTGTCTTGAATAAGAATTAGCGATACATTCCTGAGTATTTTTTAGAATTTAGTTTATAATTATTATGTATAACTGATAGCAAGTCATTTTGATATTACTCTACTTTTCAGTGTGTATGTATAGTTATTAATTCTTTTTTTATTTGTAGTTTACATTGTTAGAATTATAGTTTTCAAATTTAAAGATTTTTTTAGAAACTCTTTGAAAAGGGGTTATTGGAACAAAAAATCAAAATTTAATTTCAGACTTCAATGGATTAAGACTTCGAATGCTCCTTTTCACAATAATCCATTTTAAATAAAAAAAGCATTATGAATAAATCTAACCTATTAAATTCTGGCAGCTTTTGGCGGCTGTTTTTAATTAATTTATTTTCTTTTGATGAAAAACCAATAAAATTAGGCAACTTTTTGCCTTTGCCTATTGTATTGCCTTCACGAAAATTATTATTTTTATATAAAAAAGATATATATTCAAAACTCCCATAAAGAAGAAATTGTTCTTGAATAGGAATAATTCACTGTCCATTTTTGGTGTGTTACTATACAGTTACTCTTTTTAAGTATTATTTAATGCCTATTTCTGCATGTTCATTATTACTATGTAAAAAGAACTTTTTACGTACTTATTGTTAATAAAGAAAAAGTATTTATAATACTGTAAAATTAAAACTGAAGATTTAGATATACTTGATGTTAATAATGTATTTTTCTTGAATCTTCTTTTATTTTGTTTCATTTGTGTGTGTTTATATAACGAAGATGGTAAACATGAAAATCTCATTGTGTTATTAAATTATAATGTTGAACTGTAAGAATTCTTATGTAAACTAAACAAAAAACAACATTCCACTTTGTAAAACACAAAAGTATTATGATGATAAAATATTAGGATAATCATTTATGCTATTATACATAAATGTGGCCTAGATTAATGAATTTTATTGAAGAAAAAGGATATATAGATTTGTCGACAAAGTTGTATGTAAAATCTTTGGCCTATGGATTTTACATGTTAAATAAATAATTAGTACTTAAGCATTTTTATTTATTTCTTCTTCACTTAAACTGAAAATTACTAGTAGAAGCTGCTTATTGTCGAAAAGGTTTATTGACCATTTTGGTTTTCAAAGACTGATAGTGAGCTAATTGCATTGTTCATTTTTGAAGGGTAATTGTCAGGAAATGACATTTTTATTTTCAAGGATATTAATTAGAGGTAAGTAATAAATAAATCAGTTTTCTAAATAGAATTAATTTCAATATGTTCATTGTTTTTATTGACACACTTAGCTTTACCTTGTACTCTGATTAATCTTCCATATGCTTGAATTATGAAAATGCATATTTTTATCAAATGTGACCTAATTCATAAAAGACAGCTCTCTTGTTGGGCACCAATTAATATATGGTGCTTATTGATGATAATCAATAAAATCTCTTTATTTCATATTAATATTATTATTGGATTGCCCACATAACTTCTTATTTAAATAAAGATTTATATAGTACGGATGTATAAATTGAGCACACTTCATATGAGTAGGGTTCTTTTCTCTTTATGTGCTATATTCTATGTTGAAACTAAATTGAAATATTTGTTAGACAAAACCAACAATATGAATAATGATTAGAAATAGAATAGAAACTCATTATAATACCATTCAGAGTATCGACTACAATTAATTGCAGAATGCCATTGCCATAAACTTAATATCATCTTAAAATCTCTTTTCTTGTTTCAAATTTATTATAATCAATCATTGTCATTGATAAGTTTTTGGTTAACACTGTTTTATTAAAAGTTTAATTCAGGATCACACACTAATTTGAAGAGCACATTTGAAATTCCACTAAGTACTTATGTAAATAAAATCTATTTTAACATAAATACTGCAATATCTCAAAAAGTAGGCTTTACCAATTTCTCCTAAGAAATTAAGAAATTTTTTAAAAATTTCTGAAACTCTTTAATCTTCATTCTAAATCATTGAAGTGGGCGCCATATGTAACTCAATGAGGAACAAATGAAAACAGTAGACTATAAAAGAGACAAAATGCTTTGCCTATGTTTCCTGTTCCATTGTCATTATAATCTAACCTTACTGCTTACTGTTTTTATCTCATACTCAAAATCTCGGTATTCTATAGTCTACAGCTCAAATCATGGTAGCCTCGTGTGCTTTTTGCTGAAACTGAAGACTGATGATAAGTTGTATGAGTGCTCAAACAATTGGTTGTTTCTTTAATTACGTTTGTCTTGTTTTCGAGATATAGAATTTCAAATGAAAGAATTCTTAAAGAATCTGTCCCTTAGGAGCAAACCATGTTAAGTCCAAAATATTATTTATCTATAGAAGAGAAATTTGAAATAATTATTTTGTATAAGACATAATGTAACTTAACATAGTTCATAAGTAGCTAATTTCGTATTGAGCTATGGTAGAAACAAACTGAAACTAGCAAATGAAAAACAATTCATCTTCATTAAAATTCCATCAAAATTATTTAAATTCATCATTCTTTACAACTAATTTCCTTTTTTAGTCTATTTTAGTTTTGTCTTTTATTGTTGTGGATGTGTACATTTGTTTTTCTCAACATGAAAGACAATTCATCTTTGAGTAACTTAACATTCTCAACCTAATTTTGCTAAATTCGAACTTGACATAATTCGCCACTGGAGTATAGATATTTTTGCATCTTGCTCACAAGATTCCGGTCCTATGAGCAAGTAGGAGTGCTTGCTCTCTTCCCGAATCTTCAAATCATTCTTTTGCACAACCTGAATAAACAGAGTATTTATGAAAAATTACGTTTTATAAGTATCTGACCCCTTTCTGTAAAAAGTTGAGTGGACGCTCGCGATCTGGCTTTGGTCATTTCTGCGCTAACTTATTATGTTTAGAAACAGATTAAATGCAGAATACTATTGAATAAATGTTACAAATCTTCAACGCTTTGGCAACATCTAAAAAGGTGCAATTTAAGTCAAACTTCGAAATTATCATATGCAACTGGAAATGCCTCTAGTACGTTTGTTTTTGTGTTGCAAATACTTTCTTGATAGTTCTGATTGCTTGATCATAGTTTTGGGTTTATTTGTAGGTTGTTTCCTGAAAAAACTTTGAACAAAAAGTTCATAGTATAAGCTATGGGTCAATTTCTCCTGTCTTTGAGATATATCAAAGTAATCATTTTAACAATTATGTCTCGAACTTTCATTAATGGGGAATATATTGACTTGCTATTTGTCTACGATTCTTGTGGACGTGCTACAGTAGCACGATACCCAAATCGTTCCTTATCATAATACTACGTCTTTCAGCGTTAGAAACGGACAGGATCTGGTCTACGTCTACCAACAAGCTGATATTATTTTAAATACAGTGGAACAAAGTCTGTTTACAAAATATCTCGCAAAACCGCAAAACTGTCATAATGCCATTGTTACTTACTATATAAATCTAAGAATCTTAAGAAATTTGAAATTGATAAACTCTTTTAGCAAAACTGTACCGTTTTGAATATTCTAAGCCTTTGAATACCTTAAAGTAATAATAGTGACATTTGACCACAAATTTTGTTCAGTGTCCATTTGCTGATATGATCATGAATGTCTAACTCTTCTTTTCCAGCAACATTTTGTAACTGCCTAACTAGAATCCCTACTTTCTCAGCAAAAACTTTAATGAAACTTAAAATTCTCTGGCTAAATGTTGGCATTATAATTCTCCTGTGACGTCTCATGTTGGCACTAAAATCATCCGAGTTTACACAAGTCATTATAATACTGAGTGAGCATAAAAAAGCAATAATTAGGTTTCTTTGAAGTAATTAAGTGTTGACGAACAGATTTTTTTTAAATTCTCAAAAACCTGCTGCCCGCACCGTTCGTTATCTCACTTTCAGGCTTTTTAAATCTAATAGAAAAACAGTTAAAGTCGGAGACTGCAGGTCAGAAATATCTGGCTGCTCTCTAAATGGTGTAGATTTCTTCCAGTTCCAACGAATAATTGTTTGTCCTATATTAGTAGTCCTGCGCCAACCACTGACGAAAACGCTTAGTCGTTTTTCACCTCCAAGATGGCGTTTTTCCAAAATAACATACCTTAGCGTTTCTGTACAGCACAAAGAGATTTTACCACGTGGGGCGGTAAAATCAAGACAATGTGAATTTTTGGTTTACCTGGAAAAAATACGGAAAGCTGTTACCGTAGCACGATGAAGGCATTGCACAAGTAGCTATCTCATGAA
>VTPC01001296.1:0-33191 GCA_011009095.1 Ignelater luminosus
TAAATAACTGAGTTTTTGCAAAAATACGAAAACTCATAACTCTTACAATTAGTGATAGTTTATACACGATGTAAAGAACGAAGGCCAAAAAACTTCTATTCAAATACGTAATAAGTGAATGTGCCTGAGCGTATTTGCAGAAAGACAGTTGTTATGATCTTACTGAATTTGTTCCATTTCTCGTACACACACCGTGTACTTTCAATTGGTATGTTTTTGCTTTTGTTACAATTCTTTTTCTCCATTTTTTGCATTTTTCTATTAAAAATTCTATTCCAGCTTAATCACTGTAAAAAGTCGGTGTAAGAGCTCGAGTCATTCCAGATGATTGGTGCTTGGTGGTAACTAAATATCTAACAAAAGAAAGAGTACACGCTACGGATACGGATATATCTCTATCTTAGAGCAAAACTGTATTAAGTTCATCCGGAAGCAAAAATGACTGCAAGTAGAAACTTGTTTTGGCTACGTTTACTTTTGATTCATTGATGAAAATTTATTCAAAATTAATAACAAATTATTTACTTTCATATAAAAATAAAAATAATTCCTGGGCGCTCTATGAAAGATCTGCTTACCTACACATATATGTACTATCCCGAATCCCATCTGGAACTACATGTAGAACTAAATCGTTGACTTTTCACTTTGGCATTACTAGAGCGCGAATAATCTTCTATTGTTTCCACCAAAACCAAGTGAGATCAATATGTACATTCTTGTTCCAAGGTTAATCTCTTCTCTTTTTATTATGGTTTGTTTTATGCATCGACCATTCATGACAAAATTAGACCATCGCATCGTTAACTCAACTATCTTGAAGAACTTTTCACTAAGGAATTGAATCTATGTACACACAGCTTCAAGAGTCTTGGTCTTCTGAATATACAGGGTGTCCCCAGATCGACTTAACAATAGGTGTGAAAGACAAAAAATTTTTGAGTTGAAATTTGAGCCTGTGGGGATCAAAAACTTATCTTCGGTGTAGGTAAAGTATCTTTTCCGCGAGGCATATCAAAAGATTTTATAAGCAAAAGTTGTTCAGAATGCGAATTTATGCCCACATACCAAATTTGAAAACAATCGGCACAATTTGATTTTTCCCTTGATTTTTAAATTTTACAAAACAGTGAATTTAAAAAATAAATTTTATTAGTATTATTAATTACAGACTACTGGAAAGTTTACTCTATGTAACTGCCACCTGACTGAACACATTTTTCAAGACGAACTTTACAGTCGTGGCAGTTACATAGAGAAAACCTTCCTGGAATTGAAAAAAACCAAATTTTGCCGATTGTTTTCAAACTTGCTATGTGGGCATAAATTCGCATTCTGAACAACTTTTGCTTATAAAATCTTTTGATATGCCTCGCGGAAAAGATACTTTACCTACACCGAAGATAAGTTTTTGATGTCTATCAAAGCCTGCTTGATTTTTCAAAAATAGAAATATAGCACAAATTAATTTCTAATCAAGCAGGGCTGATCCCCACAGGCTCAAATTTCAACTCGAAAATTTTTTGTTTTTCACACCTATTGTTAAGTCGATCTGGGGACACCCTGTATTTTCGTAACGATGAGGATTTTAAAACATAAAACACAAAGTGTAGTTGCATAAAATTAAATATTGCTTTTTCAGACAATTGTTTATTCATACAGAACAGAAAGAGCGGCAATACAATATAGTCAGATAGGATAAAATTCTAAGAAGTGTAAATTCCTGAAATGAAAAATGAAATTGATAATCAATATGTCTTCTAGGAGGATCTCTACTTTTAATCAGCGTATTTAACCGTCGATCGGGTCAAGAATTGAACTGTTGATAACTACTTCAGAAGGTCCTACCATTCCTTTCTTGATAATTGGATTGTTCGTATGGTGAATCATTTTCGAAACAATCCCACAAATGCTCAATGAGATTCATGCCTGGAGAATGTGCTAGTCAATTTAATCTGTAGATGTCTACCTCATCTAACTTTCTTTCTCTAATACAGCATCGTCCTAAAAAATAAAACTTTTACTCAGTTGGCCTGTCAACTGTTCCTTGTATGTATGTTAACGAGTTCAGTCTGGAAATTATGCACGATATCTACCCACAACATTGAATACGATGGCATTTCAAGAGCTAGATTTAGTGTCTACTAATTACTATGCTTCCTCTAAATCCCTTTTATTTAGTCTCATTGGAAAAAACCAGGTTTTCCATTGGTAACGACCCTCCCCTGTAAATTCATGTCCATTTTAATCCAAGTTTTTGATGACTGCTAGATTTTGCAAAAATCATTTGCCAGCTGAAAGTGGAATTTGAAATAACCTTACGGTAAGTTCTTTGGAATTGGAATCAAGTGCTATTGAAAATTTGCGGTTTCTTTTTACAAATTTAACCAAATACCGTAACTATAGGAAGTCCACTACGTGCCATTTTCTACTTTTCGGTTTTTTAACATTTACTTGCAAATAAACAATCTTGGTTTCTTTTACACAGGGCCTTATAAATAAAAATAGTTTTTGGGGAGGGTTAAATATTACAGTATCGTCACTATACTACATGGAGACGTAAAATCTTGCATTGGACTGCAACAACTGGCTACGACTGTACACCACAGAGGATAGGAATATAGAGAATTCACTTCAATGTAAAAGCCTATGGAAGCATTTCAAAGTTTCAATTGTCACGTGGTACCCCTTCGCGCACGAGCTGTTTTTTTAACAACTGTTAAAAAACATTAATAACAAATAACACACACACACACACACACACTAAACAAATCATAAAAAACTTTAAAAATTGTCTATCAACCAAGTGTCGATCTTTGGAAACGGAGAAATAAAATAACATAAAATAATTGCGCTCGAGCTAGTCCACTTCTGCAATGTGCGCAGAGCAGACAAGATTTCAGTACCTCTACGTACATGCAAGAAAAGGATAGAACATCGTTCAATTTCCTATTAAGAGTGAATTCTCTGTATCCCTATCCTCTGTGTCTACACTTAACTAACAACTATACACCGTTCACGATGTTTATGGGTCGAAATAGGCCATGCTTTCATTTTGTAAGGTCGGAAGTGTTTTCTTTTTTTTTTGAAAATTTCCGTACCTGCGGCTGTATTTGGTGCTGTTGCACGATCAAAAATTTTACATAAACGTTTAGTACCCATTAGTTTTGTTTTGTTAAAAAGAAATCAAGTTTTGCTTATATTTGCAGAGTTGCAAAAAAAGACAACAGCGTGAGGTCAGACTGTCGTAAGATCATAACCTTAAAGTACACTAAGCGCCACTAGGATTCTGAAAGCCGAGTTAATAGATAAACAGCCCGGTTTACAATACTCAAACTGTCATTCTGCCACAGCCATATACGACTCATAAACATCGTGAACGCTGTATACTTGCTTAACTCGGTCCTCTTCATAAAATAGTAGGTGGTTATTGATTTGCTTGTTTTTTTTCTGGATTTCATGAATTCCCAAAAGTCAATTCTGCTTGTAAATTCTATAATAGTATATTATTCAACGAGCACGACGTTTTATCTACGATTCTAACACTTCTGAGGTAGATCTGGAGGTGGACTTCCCTGAGGGAAGCGATGTCCAAATTCTTGAATATGTAGAAGTCAATGAAAGTAAACAATCTTCACAAAGAGAGTTTTAGACCTGGAATACAAGGATCCTCTGAAGACGATGTCCAATTTTTTTTTTCTAAGAATAAATAGTTTGAGATTATAACTTTCTATTTTTTTTATATATATAAATAGGCAACCAACAAAACACCGCCAGTGAATAAAATCCATAAAACACCAGTGTTTTATGAGTATGTTTATATCCCTATGGTTATGCGTATAACGACTAAACGACTATATTATTGAAGAGTCGTAGCTAAAATCTTTTTTAAACTTGTCTTCAAAATGTTTCTTCAACATGAATGAAACTTTTCCGAATAAAAACCATAAATCAATCTATGGCTTGTCTTCGCAAATGGGATCGCGTCAGAACTAACTTTGTTGATACTATCCAATTTTGAAATTCAGTTGTTGAATGTTGTCTATAGGAACTAAAAATATTAGATTGCATCTGAATGATTGACGTTCATCTTCTGCAATATTAGTAATCTATCATTTTATTGAATTTCCTTTATTAACTTATTTATTATCGATGCGATTGCTATTTGCAAAACGAGAAAGGAAAAAATAGTCAGTTATTTCAAATAATGTAACTCATTTTCTTCATTCAATTATAAGTATTCCAATGATTTCAAACAGAAGATTTGAATGAAATTGAAAATAAGTCTGTGGAAATACTTTACTATTTGGTGCAAGTTGTCTAAATGTGCAACGATAAAAGTAGCAATGAAACGCTCCAGTGAAGCTTGAAAATATAAAAATAATTTGCAATGATAATTGAGGATATTGGAAAGGTATAATAAATTGGTACTTTAAATAAATGAATAAAAATCATTGATCAATTTTGTACAGATCATTGTTTATAAAATCGTTCGTATACAAAAATAAAAATTCAGGATTTTTGCTGAAAAACGAAATTTTCGCTTTCGAAGTATTCAGTCCTACAAGAATTTTCCTTACCATACATTTACTTATATACATGCAGTGTACTTCTATTCGGTAGTTATTTCTCTAGTGTATGTAATTGATTTATTTAGCAACATAAAGGAAATACTTACAAGCTCTCGTCTTACAAAACATGACAAAATCAAACATTTTTCCATTTTTAAGGGAAATTCTCTTTAATTTATTTATATTGTACTTCGTTCACTTTTTTAATTAATAGCAGCGTTTTAATGTTACATTATTGTGTTGCCTCAAACACCCACGGTTTATCCGCAGTGCGAGGCGGATGAGGCGAATGGAATTCAGGGTATTTCCGAGGATAAAGTAGTTCAGACGCTGTTCTTCCGTGATATAATATTCGTCGTGACCTTTTACCTCAACGAATAAACAAGATAGATTTTTGCACAATATAAGTCTTCCCATTTCTAATATAACTTTCCTTTTCATAAAATTTAGCCAAAAACATCTTGATATAGGTATCTACCCGCTAATATCTGTTTATTTTATTCAGGAAATATCGTCTTGATCTTTGGGTATTTTAATTAGAATTAAACATTTTTATTGACAATCTTTGATTAAACAAGTTACATGTTCTTAGGAAAAGAATCAGTTAAGACGCAGTATGTATACATAATAAGTGTAAAGTCAAAAATAGATCTCGTGTCGTAACTACTACCTTACAAATTTACAATAAACTATGTTATTTATATAAAAAAAATATTTTGGAACTCAGCCATCGATCATGATTTTTTAGTAGTACTTTTTATACGTATATATTTCATTCAGCTAAAGACTTGTTATTCTTTACTTTTCTAAATTTCACGTATGAATTAAACAAGTAATAAAACGAAATCGACCTAACTACCTGTTCCTCCAAGTAATCTCATCGTTTTCTGCGAATTTCTGCTTCGCGTGTCACATCAGTGCAATCATTACCATAAAGCTAGTGAAACTTTCAGTTCCAGGCTTCTATAAAGCAGGTACTTTGCCGAGACTAAATTTTTATATTTATTATATGTTCAGAGCCTCTGAGGAAATTTATTCTACTTGAAAAATTCCTACCTCTAGTAATCTTTACCAAAGAGAAAATTCTTGAATGTTAATGGACGTGAAAGAAAAACCCAGTAGATTTTATGTGATTGGAAGGTAAAGAAATTGGTAGTAGAATGGCTTGGTTATAGGATGTAGGGTATAGTGAACGATGACAGCGTATTTTTAAAAATGCAATCCAGTTCTGGAAACAATGTAATGGCGTTGAAAGCGAATACTTTTATTCTAATTTAAATTTTCCTGAGAACAGGCTCAAAAATGTTCTTAGGGCACGAAAAGCAACTCTTAGTAAATTTATGTTCAATAATATAGAACATCTATAAGTAGTCTTAATTGAAAAACAGTTTTATTAACCACAACATAACTGATTCAAAGTAGATAAGACAGTAAGGTATAGCTGTAGTTGGATGTAGAAGTTGATGGAATTCTGTAACTCTGCAATATCAAAATCAGCACCTCACTTGTAATGAATTGGAATTGATATTCATACACTTATGTGAGCCATATAAAGGTCTCTGAAACAATAATTGAAGCCGTATTGAGTTTGAGAATACTCTTCCTTTGCTCAAGGCAAACCTCAATCTATTTTCTGCAACAGTTGTTAAAAAGTCAATAATCTTCAGAACGTAATGTTGCCGATAGATTGGGGTAAGATGAAGAATTGATCTATGACTTGCTAAAAGTAACCTTATCGCTCCTTAAAAGCTTGAAAAGGACGCAACTCGAACCCGAGATTGAAAACTTTAAAACTCTATGTATTGAGGAGGCCCCCTAGAGACAATAAGTTTTGGGCCTTCAAGAATGTATATCTGTCACTGAATGCAATGATGTGATGGCTGTAAGACTAATATCTTTCGAATCATATTTTCTGCTTATAGATTTGAATTTTGGTAAAGCACAACCAGTCTTATAGCTGAATGCGAATTTTATCGATTTAGAAGACCAAAGGATATCTGCAGATATGTTCCTGTGTACTTCTGTTTTATTGATTGTGCAGATATAGAATAACTAATTTTTTGGCTAGTTCTAACACGAACGCTTCTCATTATCTTTTAAAGTTAGTTTTGCGATCTTTTACTATCAGAATAAATTAATTGTTACATAAATAATGTAATTTATCTGACAAAAATCAATGATTTTCATATGTTTAAAGCCATGGCATACTAAGTGGGAAATGCTTTTTATTTAAAAAAAAATAAGATAATTTCGTTTTTAGCAAATATCTTGTAAGCCGTGAACTTTTTTGAAAAAACAAAAGCATAGGTAAACTGATCTCCAAAATAGCCAAATCTTTTCTAATTTAACCGACTTTGTATCTCTTACAATTTCCGAGATCCCAATAGTGAGCATGTGGACACACTGTATATTGCAATACCTAGATTGTACATTATATGACATACAGTACATTAATCGTAGTACTATGTAGATCTGAATGATAAAGACAAAGTGTGAATAATGTTGTAGTAATTTGTTTATTAATAGATAATTATCATAAATAATACTTGATGTAATCAGTAGTATAACCACTTAAAAGTAAATAAGTGGATAATATCTACCTTGTATTGTAATAAATCAAAGTGATAAAATAAAGCATTGAAAACCCCAGCAAAACAATTATTTTTGTATAATAAAAGAAAAATTTTTGGTTGCTTTTTATAAAAAATAAATCATAAGTAGGAAATATTTTATTATTGTATTGAAAGTAATGATCACATAACCCTTTAAATTTTGTACTGGATATAATACTAACTTGTTACTTGTACTATTTTATCTCAAATCAACATTATGCAAAGTGTCTGCTAAAAATAAATTTAAATTATTATGTTCATTTGCTAAAAAATACTTTTAAATAAATATGATCATTGTTTGCATACATATTGCAATATCAGTATATTACCCTTGAAGAAAAAATTGCAATGATGAAATACATATTTAAATTACAAACTGGAAACTTAAATAAATAACTTCTACTCTATAAATCAAGGTCATGAAAAAATAAACATATTCAAGTTTTAAGTTTTAATAAATGCACTTAACAACAGGAAGATTAAAAAAAAACTATTTTTATCTCACATAATTATTAGATTATTAGTATAATTAATTAATTTCTAAACATTTACTTTTTTGCAAAATAGTTTGTTAATTAATTGTTTTTCCTCTCCTTTCAGGTATTCGTTATTCATTAGACGTTTCACGAGACGAAGTAAAAGCTCTTGCAGCCCTGATGACATTCAAATGTGCATGTGTTGACGTACCATTCGGTGGAGGCAAGGCAGGAATTAGAATTAACCCCAAAGAATATAATGAACATGAATTAGAAAAAATTACTCGTCGGTTTGCTCTTGAATTAGCCAAGAAAGGATTTATAGGTGGGTATGGGTATGCTACAAAATAGATTGATGGGTTTATGTGTACATAACTTTTATTATTTTTATTATAAATTAAATATTATAGATAAAGGGGATTATCTTCTTGATAAATATTAGGCTTGTATAATAAAACTTAATTCAAATAAGTTTTTTTAACATTTTTAATAATCCATTCAGAAAAAAAGTTAAAAACAATTTCTGAAAATGATCTCATGTTTAATTCAGGATTCAGTTGCATTATTTGAATAAAACAAATTATATAGTAAATAACATCTTAGAAAAACAGTGCAGTGGAACTTGAAACAATAAATGGACTGTGATGAATCTGTCACTATAAACAAATTGTCATTATAATAAAACCCATGCATCGAGCTCTTAATCTTCTTATATTAGTAAAATAAAAAAGTATGCTGCTACAGAAAACATGAAGCTTTTATTTCTTATCATTATCTTTTCTAGGAGTGTACATAATTTATAAAATAAAATATTTTTGTGTTAGTTTTTAAATTAATTCTTTCTTGTTCAACCCTTTCAATTGTAAACATTTATCTGGTTATCATTAATTTGTTTTTAAGAACAAAGTTCTTTCTTTCAAAAAAAATTTAATCTACACACCTGCTTCTTCAAAAATTATATTTAAGTGTAAATGTAATTGAAAATGTTGTTATAACCAAGTTGTCAGATGTTGTAGTAAGCAAGTTCTATTGTATACATAAACGTGAAACCTAGGGCAGGTAATTCATTCTTGTGTACATATGAAAAACAAAAATTGATGGCATTATTCTGTGAGAACAAAGGACAATCAAAATTGTTTGACATGCTCAGAATATTCAAGAGGAAAAGTTGTTTCACAAAAATGATAAGTAATAAAACTGTTTAGTAACTAGGGACTAAAAACAAAAAAATATCATTCAACAGGATTCTGTTACTTGTAAAATCGGGAAAAACTGAAAAGTCAGGGATTTTTATTATTCTGTCTGGAACTTCTACTAAGATCAAAAATAGTCACTGATCAAAATGATGTAATTTATTTTTGATTTGACAGTGTTTTATTATTTACAAATTAGTGCAAGATTACAGATTTTTGCATAGTAATAGACTAGAATACGTACATGCAATTTCCAGAAAAGTGTCATGAAAAATCTGGAAAAGTCAGAGAACTTGATATGCACTGTAAAGTTCGAACTTTTTCAAGTTTGTCTTTACCATAAATTAAATATTTAGGTTGTTTCTTTTGTTCTTATTAAATCATCTTTTGTTTTTGCTTAATTGTTTAATAATATTAATAATATATTGGTAGGTTGATAATCTTCAAACAAAAAAAACACTAAAATATATCTTTGTGTGAGAAGAAAAAAATTCATAGATTCTACATTAATCCAATGTTTCTGCTTCTGTCTAAGCAAAATTGTAATCGTGTCAGTGAGATGCAAGGGAAAATCTGCAGTCTTCTAATCTTCTAATAGCAATTAGTGTTTCGATGATAAAAGACTCAAATGAATAAAGAAACTACAAAAAGAATTTTTTCAATATTTAAACTTAGATTACTTGTTGCTGCTTGTATTATGCCAACTCCAGTGGTGTCAAGTAGGCTGCTCTCTTTATGTTTCTCAGAGCTGGCACAGGTGATTGATTCCTTCTTGGTGGCTGTTTTACAAATTATTCCTGTATCGCATTTTTATAAGTTCAGTAAAAATGTGTCTTAATGAGTTTTTCAAAATTTATAACCTTAATATGAGAACAAGAACTCAATTAAAATCACATACACTTTATATAAAATGATCTTAACTGATAACCAAAGTTTTCTCAGTTTACATTCCTGAATGAAAATTATTTACATGTATATCAGTTAGTAAGCATTCGTTTTTGTTTCATTTTCAGTCCCTAGCAATAACACAGCAGAAATAATGCAGAAGACATAGGGAAATAAAATACTGAACTGATTTACAGCCCAAAGGTAGATTACAGAATTTGTATTTGCAGTGAGGCAGTACTTTACTAGGAAAGGCTATTAATTATATGCGATAATAAATTGAAGGTTGCCTTTGAATTGGTTTCATTCTTAAGAAAATTGCGGAAAAATTCATGTGAGTAATGAAACTACATGTATTTACATCATCTAGGAAAAGTTTTTAAGCTCTCTACACAAACTGACTGCTGACAATGGGCCCCCCAACATCACTTTATGATTTTCTTGTTTGTTTTTATATTGTGGTAAAAATGAATCATTTCTGGGCTTATTGTAGACATGAAATAAGAATCAGGTGTAAAATGTAAATCCATTTCTCTTAATTCTTGTCATTGCATTGGCCAAAAGATTACTGTAGATGTTTCCTCACCCCAGCTTAAATGGATTCAAGATGTAATGCTTAAAGAATGTTTTAAATAATAAACAAATTGTAATACAGGGTGATTGGAATTTTATCGGCCAGCTTATAACTTTCTTGTTTTTAAAAACCATTGATTTTTATTTTTTAAATTCTGTACTGTTTGTTTTATTTTTGTTTTTTCTTGCAACACCGCAAAAGTATATTAGGTGGACTGTCAATAGACTGAAGGAATCTCATAAACTGTAATAGCTATGTAGTTGATTAGTTGATTGTATTAAAGCTGCCTCTGATAAACCCAATCTCTTGGTTTTGATTTGTTTTTTTCAAAGAAATCTCATGGTTTACTAAATATTCACTGAAACCAGAACTCCCTAAATTTTTCTCTAACAAATCAAACATGGAAAAATGGAAGAGTTGGTATTCATTTAATTTAATGTCTAAATACAAAGAATGTGTTTGTGTGATTGGTTTTGGTTTTACTAAAGAATAGAATGTGAAAACATTTTTTTTAATTCCTCAGTTACCCTTTTAATTGATTGTCGTACTATAGATATTTTCTAAAATAACTTCTTAAATGAGATATTAAAGAAAAAATGAATAAAAGGTATTTGACACTGAAATCTCTATCTTAAAGGTATATTGTAATAGTAAAAATTTAATTTTTTCTAGGACCTGGTATTGATGTACCCGCTCCTGATGTAGGAACCGGTGAAAGGGAAATGTCATGGATTGCAGACACATACTCAAAAACTGTAGGTTTTACTGACATTAATTCACATGCTTGCGTTACTGGCAAACCCATTAATCAAGGTGGTATTCACGGACGTGTATCTGCGACTGGCCGTGGAGTGTATCACGGTGTAGATAATTTCATTAATGAAGCTAATTTCATGGGCATGATTGGAACGACACCTGGATGGGGAGGTAAAACATTCATTGTTCAAGGTTTTGGCAATGTAGGTTTACATACCATGAGATACTTCCATCGTGCTGGTGCCAAATGTATTGGGGTTATAGAATACGATGGATCTATTTATAATCCAGATGGTATTGACCCTAAGGTAGGTTAAGATTTTAATTACAAAAATATAAATAGGAATTTGTTTTAATTCAAACTTCTAATTTATTTATTCTGTTAATACGCTTACTCATTATTATTATAGGATCTTGAAGAATACCGTCTTAATAAAGGAACGATAGTTGGATTTCCAGGAGCTAAACCTTATGAAGGAGACGGTCTTTTATATGAAAACTGTGACATACTTGTTCCTGCTGCTGTTGAAAAAGTCATTCACAAGGAAAATGCTCATAAGATTAATGCAAGGGTAATGATAATAAAAAACTATATGTTAAAATTAAATTTAAAATAGTTATATTAAATCAAAATATTTCTTACAGATTGTTGCTGAAGCTGCTAATGGACCAACAACACCAGCAGCAGATAAAATTTTACTTGAGAAAAACGTGATGGTTATTCCTGATTTATATGTCAATGCAGGTGGTGTGACTGTATCATTTTTCGAATGGTTGAAGAATCTGAACCACGTATCATATGGAAGATTAACATTCAAATATGAACGTGAATCAAACTATCATCTATTAGGTAAATAATCTCGAATTGCTTTCGTTTCGAATGCTTTACTAATTACTGGTGGACAATATGCAAGTAGTTCAAAGATTTTTCTTATTTTTATGCACTTTTTATATACCCTGAATGTCCACAGGGGGAGAGAGTTGGCTATTTGTGTGACTGTATTAATGATCAATCTTGTTGCACTTTTTTAGCTTCTGTGCAAGAGTCACTGGAACGAGGTAAAAAATTAAATTTGTTTTATGCTTGAAGTATTATAATGCTCAACACACAAATAGTTTGTAGATAGTATATGCAGCCTTGCATATAGCAGTAACGTAACATTTACAACCTCAGATACTGTTTGATGTAATGTACATCATAATATATAAATGGAACATACATAAACAATTTCGCTACAAATAAATCTTAAAGTGTATTATATTTACAGGGTTACAGAATTTCTTCCTATAAGTACGGCTGTTATATTGTAGAGCACGTAGAACACATTTGTAGATCATCATTGATGTTGAAGTTTATATTATAACATATAATAATGGTATTGCTTTCTTTTCTAGCATCTGTGCAAGAGTCTTTGGAACGTCGCTTTGGTAAAGTTGGTGGTCGTATTCCCATTACTCCATCTGAGTCTTTCCAAAAGAAAATTGCCGGTGCATCTGAAAAAGATATCGTCCATTCAGGTTTGGACTATACGATGGAACGGTCTGCTAGGGTATGTCTTTAGTTATTTTAAAGTCTGTGGCATCATACCATTATTGTTCTAATTTTTTTTGTTAGGCCATTATGAAAACTGCCATGAAATTCAATTTGGGCCTGGACTTGAGAACAGCAGCCTATGTCAACTCAATTGAAAAGATATTCACATCATATGCTGAAGCTGGTCTTACTTTCTAAGATGTAACATTGAAGTATTTCGATTCATATAACTATTAACCAGTATTTGCATGCCATACATTTATACCTTCTATATCGTTATAGATACTCAGAAATCTTAATTATTAATTCTTTACTTTATTAATCATCATTGAAAGTATTGTTCTGGTTTACGAAAAGTAAAGTAATTGTATTATCACTACAATAAAGATTTTAACATAATATATCTGTATATTTTTTAAAAGTGACTATCAATACTTTTCCTAGATGTTGAGGTACTTGCCTTTTGGTTAACACTGGATCAACTTTTTATAATATATCAGTTATCCTATATATGTGTATGATTACTTAAAGCAGTGACATCAAACTTTGCATTTATCTATACTATGTGTAGTCTATCTATTGAAGTCAGATAATGGAAAACTGGTAGGTAAGATAGATATACAGATCAAGGTAGATCAATTAGGTGTATTTATGTTGTTGGATAGCAAGATATTACATTCTCATATAAAGAAGTAAACTGCATTGACAAATTATTATTTTTCTGAGGAACCTGCAAGAGTACAATGTTACAAGTGTTCTATGAGTGTAGTTAAAACAATAACATCCTGTATAATAAAAAATAGTGCTTTTATGGAAATTAAAGTTCACTGACAATTGTCCAGGAATCCTTTACCAACAGTGCTGCTTGCTTTTGAACACAAGGGATAGTAAAAACATACTTCACTTATAACTTCAAATTTATTAACCTGGCACGCTTGGATATTAACATGTCATCCCAGAAAAGCCCAGTTATGCCAAACACCTAATAGAACACAATCATTCTATGACAGCAAACAAGCACATTAAATTTTTACATTTTTGCGATAATAAACACAAACTAAATGTTTTAGAAGTGTTTGAAATTTACAAACATAAACACAAGGTACCTTTAACGAATAAGCTGATTGGCCTAATAAAATCGCCGTTACTGCAAGTGTTGGATGAAGAATGAAACTCATAATTTTTGGTTGGACCTTGGACCAAGTTAGCTGCTTACTATGACAAATTGTTTATTCATGCCTTTGAAAGTGATGTTAATATCAAAACGGTTAAGACTAATAAATTTGAAGTTATAAGTAGAATAGTCTTTTATTATTATAATTTTATTAACATGGTGTTCCTCAAAGTATGTCTGAATAGAATAAACGATGTTGCCTTTAAAAGCTGGACGTTGTTGTGTTTACAAAGTAGCTGGTTTGGGTAGTTATATAGATGCAAAGTGTGACGTCACAAATTTTAAGAAAATGAGTTATTGACATGATTGTATTCTACATTTAAAGCTGCATCTTTTCGAGGTTTTGTTAGCTTAAAACTGCGATATCTTAAGCAGGATTTCCAATTTAAAAAGTACCTTTAAATTCAAAGTGCGACATGTCCACTACATCCAATTAGCTGTTAAAGATCAGATCATGTGATTCCTCACCTGTTAACGAGTATAGAAAAATAAAATGCATAGTTTTAGTATATGTATAACTATTTCAGCTTGCGTTTCTTACTATTAAAGAATGATTTTAAATAATGGAAAGTAATTCACTCGTTGTGAAATTAATTAATTCATGTCCGAGCATTCCCTTGAAACCAGATAAAATTAAAAGTATTTCCAACTTACTTCACATCTTGGTTCTGACTGCAACAAAGAAGTATCATTACACTATCTTATAGCTTTATTTGAAAGACAAACTAGTTTCTATGATACTATCAAAGCCTCAAAAGAGGATGAGAATCAGGAAGATAGTGAAGAGTCGGCAGAAAAATGATCTTTTTGAAGATAGTATTATCTTAATTTTTTGAGATTTTGCTTTAATTTTCGAGAATGATAATTTATGTAGAGTAAAATACATTATTATTTCTAATTTCTTCTTTTTGTTTGTGCCATTAAAGAATTATGTTTAAGCTATTGTTTTGTTTCTTTCCTTATTCTACCGTAAAATGCGACATGTCCAAAATAATTTTTATGTTTTCTCAAAAACTTTGTTCATAAAATTTTTTATACTTCAGATAAGTTATGAGGTAACCATTTAGAAGGTGTATTCAGTCTTACTGTACTACCTGCAATAATAGTAGTCTTATGAGTTTTTGGTGTTTTCCTCAAAATTACTTATTTGTGACATGTTGCATTTTACATCTAAACACCTCATAAAAGGTTTATAGTTAGTAGTATTGCAGTCTGTTCCAATATCATAGACTTCAAAGCAGATGTTGACATGATATTCTCGTAACAGTATACTTTGAAGTTTCACAGTGTTATCTTTTTAAGAAAATATGAGTTGTCAATATATGTAGTGATGTTTGTGCTTTTAGATTGTAAACCTGAACCTGCTATATGTTTGTTGCACACTGCAAAAATGAGGTAAAGTCAAAGCCTACTCTGAATTTCATAATATTGAGACAAACTCAGCCAGAGAGTTCAAAACCAACATGCTTTCAATCACTTCTCAATTTTTAAAAAATATTTCAACTTGAAATTCTATATCTTTGTAATATGAAGGGTTCCATGCAAGACCCAGTCAAGTCCATCTTTGGAGTAAAATTAACTTACTGTCTTTTCTTGTTCATTTTGTAATGTCAAATCTGTTCTGCGCAAGAGTCAAGAGGCTGATTGACATTATCCTTTTTTCAACCTATTTTTTAGGATCAAACTTGAATCTGTTTTCATCCTAGAATACAACCTAGTTTCGAACCAAGTTTTGGTATTTAACATGAAGTTTACCGAAGTTAATTTTCCCAAGTTCATTGAACAGTGCTACCACACCAACCTGAAAAGTTTTGCACATTTTGCATTTTGTTTACCGTAACCTCAGTTTATATCTCAGTTTTTATAAAAAGTTTGTGTTTACAACCAACTGCTATTCATTTGTTTATTTGTTACAGTGTTGAATAAAAAAGATAAAAATTATTTCATTATGGGCAACAGTTGGTAATGTTGAAACGTCGTTTAGTGCTCAAGTCTAGAATAGAATTTAGCATCAAAATAGGTCCGGATCTAGTTTGTCAATCTACTTTCTAGCAGCTTCTAGGATGAAAAAAGAATGGCATTTCACATTATAAGAAACTGCCCTAGACGTCTAGGTTCTAATTTATAGCGAGAAAAAGGTTGAAAATAGGATAATGTCAATCAGCCTTCAGACTTTTATGTTAGTTCTTGTTGGTTGCCTGCTACAATATGCTCTCATGCAGAGCTTAAAATGGTTTTCATCCCTCCTGAATAATTTACTTCAATGAACTAGAGCAGTTCCTTTATATGGTATTGTACTGGTAGCTTTTAGTTAGAAGTTGTGAAAAAGGTTTAGATAAACATGTGTCTGGAAATACATAGTTTTTGAGCTACAGCAACCTTAAACTTCAGCCTAAAAATATGATAAGATTAGGTTAATCAAGTTACAGATTTTTTAAATAAGTTTAGCAGTTGTCAAATCATTTTTCTCTGTTTATGAATATTTTTTATCATTATCATAATTAGTAGTTAAGGCTCTATTACGGGCTAGACAAGATATAAATTGAAGTTTTAAAAAAAATATTTTTTTTTCACACTTGATTTCAATGAACAGTTGAAAACTGAAAATCTGAAATAATATACATGAGAAATATTAGCAAAATATTTTTGTAGGTTTTGTTAATATTTCTCGTTTATTAACAGATTTCATTTATTTTTGTACTGTGTGCTTAAATCAGGTGTAGAGAAAGAATTATGGTTTTATTTTTTCAAACTTTTGATTTATACGTACCCTAGAAGGGTCTATAATTATAAAGAAGAATAGTTTCATTGAAATACAGAAAGTTCACATTATCTTATAATTAAATTGAAGAAAGTTAGGTTTTTATCAGGAGAAAATTTATATAAAGCTGATGTTTTTGCATATAAATAGTATTTAACCTGGGCAACAACATACCAAAATACTCGAGTTTACAGCCGTGTGCATCCTGGATTTTTAGGCCTTTGACGGTGCACCTTGCTTTCCCTTTCTTAAACTGCTGTGGTAGGCGAAGTAGTGCTCCAACCCAAATAGCAGATGACATCTTTAAGACGTCCGTTTAATGTCACTTTTAGGTCTGAACGTCTTGCAACATAACGAAGACATCTTAAAGATGTCTTATTGACGATGTCTTAAAGATGTCTGATTTCAACGTCTTGAAGGCATCTATTAGACATCCGACATGACGATGAAATTTGAATATAAATTTTCAAATATTTTCAGTCGTACACTAAACTTTTGCTGTTTATAAAACATTTGTTTATTTGTGACAGGATTATTATCCAAATCTAGTGTTTGCACATATTAAACTTCCGTTGAATATTCACCTAAAACATAATTATCAACACGGCTGGAACAATGAAATACATTGATTATAATCAGATTAGAGAACGTAAACATTTTTTATTTTTATTTTCGTAGGTGAATAGATGGATAAAACCATGTAAAACCGTATTTTACGGTTTCAAATTTAAATTAGTCATGCACAGTAACGCCGATGTACCACCTAAAGTTGCTGTGTTGTCAGTTATTATCATTGCTCAATTTCTTTATATTTCCCGTGTATTTATTGTAGCAAAACTGAATAATTACATACAGTTGCAACTTAATAAAATTAACTAATAACTACACCGATATTGTTTATTTCTAAGTTTTAATTTTAAAATTATTAAAAATAAACCGTAAACGTTCTTATATCCTTAAGATAATGATCTGTCTAAAATGTGGCACAGCGCAAAGCATTATATTCCCGCGGGAATCACAAGAAGTTAGGTTATCCACTTTTTATGGGCAACGTGATCGTGAGGTTGAACTGTGTTATTTGGCTATACTTCTATCGTTTTATCTTCTGGTCGAAGAAAGGTTTAGGCTTCTGATTGCAGTGCACTTTATAAGAATTGCAATTCAAAAAAAGGTAAGTTCTTAGATCATATGGGTAAGTTACTGTTTAATTTTTCGTTCTAAGATGTCTAAGGAAATACAAAAATACTATATGTGGGCTAAAAGAGCCTATCGGCTTTACACTGCAGTGAGGAATAATGAACCCTCATGTATATTGCCTGCGCACATTTCAAATGCTAAATGAATCGGATGAGTATAAAAGTACTTACTTTAATTTAGATGCAACTTATACACATAGTGGTAGTGATAGTGATCAAGGCGAGTTTCAATGTCATTCACATGAACCATCTCAAGCTATAATGATCAATTTGATTTCTATAAATATGTAATTATAATTTGAAGCTAATTACAGTTGCTTCTTTTTTTTAAGGTGCTGCAGAAGAAACCCAATTTAGTAGGAACCAAAACGAAGCGGAAACTTCTATACAAACCTGGCTACATAGGGCCAGTGATAGAAGAGCAAGTTCTGTTAATAAAAATAATTAATTAATAATAAATAAATAAAACATATTTATGACTGTTTTATTCAACTGAGCCCCAGCTGGCTACGGCCCTGTAAATAAAATATCCAAAAGACGTCTTAAAGATGTTTTTGAAGCGTCTCTGGGTGGATGAGGCATCGTGAATGTACAGAAAAGAGGTCTTTAAAACGTCTTGCAGATGTCTTTTACAACGTCTATAAGACATCTTAAGGACATCCAGATTTTTAACATAAGACGTCCAAGATATGTTTTAAAGACGTCTGTCAGGCGTAAATGGACGTTGTTAAGATGTCTTGAACATCTGAATGGGATGTCTATAAGACATCTTAAAGATATATTTGTGCTATCTGGGAATTTGGACGGGATATATTTCAAAAGACCAGGAATATAAAAATTAACACTTGATGTATGTCTTTATTAGACATTTACATGCTGAAAAATGTTTGGTAATACTGAATATAAGTTTCCCCCATGCGTCAATAAATCAAAGTCTGCTATGGTACAGTTATCTTTAATGCAATTTAGGGATTTATTGATTAACACAATAATAAAGTCAATAGTTGCTCTTCAATTGTGTTCTGGAGAAAGTAATACAAGAGTGGCGCAAGCAAAAATTCATCCTTAAAATTAATCAGCCGATTACATTAGGCAGAAGGAAAGGAAAATTAGAGGTAAACTGTCTTGCCTTTGCAGATGATCTAACAATCTTAACCTGTGGCATCATAACAGCTGGAAAACAATTGAACTTTTAAAAGAAATGGCACAAAGTGGGTCTGCAAGTTTCATTTGAAAAAACAGAATACATGACGTGTAACAAAAACGCACCAAAGTATATGGAAGTAAAATATGGCAAAATTAAACGAGTACAACAGTTTAAATATCTGGGTGAAACAATTTAAGAAAATGGAATTGAAAGAAAAGCTAACGAAGCAAAATGCCAAAAAATGGAAACACCCAAAATATCTATCTATAACAAGAAATGAATCTCCAAAAACACAAAATTAAAACACCGTTGTTAAACCAGCATGTCTCTATGCTTCAGAAACTCTAATTTTAAACAGAAAAGCAGATATTGAAAACATCGAGAAAAGAAAACGAAAAATTATACGCAAAATTCTGGGACCAAAATTCACAGACGGACAGTTCAGGCTAAAAAGCAACCAGGAGATCAAACAATATACAGACATTCACAGTGACATTAAGAAACGCAGATTAAACTTCTATGGACACATCAAGAGAATGAAACCAGACAGACTTATCAAAAAAATAGTTGAATTCTATGAAAACCGAAGTACAGCAAACACTGAGACCATGAAATGGATCGGGGAAATCAGAAATGATCTAAAAATAGTAGGAATCATGCAAGAAGATATTCAAAACAGAGAAATTTCTAAATCCAAAGTTCACCAATGGCAAGTTGACCAAGAAGAAAGATTGGAAAAGAAGACAAGAACGACTTAGATGGAAGAAAGAAAAAAACTTACAGCTTGAGAATGAAAGAAATGCGGACACAAAGAAAAGCCAACCAACGCCTCTAAATACTTTGCGCAGTTCTAACTAGGCTTATTCACATGAAGAAGAAGAAGAAGACGAAAGTCAATAGGATTTAAGGTGTGAAAAAGAAAGATAACTTGTATATATTTTTATCTCTTTGGCTTTATAAAGAAACTGTAATCGGATTTCTTCTTATTCTAATCTTGCAATATATGTAGTTTCTGAGCAGGTAAATTAAATGTATTTCATTGATGTTTAAATACCCTACAATTTGGAGAGGCAGTTTACTTTGTTATCTACAAATATATTAGAGTTTTTTAAATGTACAGATTTGGGATATAGGATGCATATGTTTTTGTTTTAGTTTATTACTTGATACAATTAGGTATCAAAAAGAAGAAGAAATGAACACTTAAAATCAACAGATTGTGACACATTTTAAAGACTCTGACCGGCACGTGGCTCGAAATGGGCACCGTTTCCATGTTTAATTGTGCGCACTTCGTACGGACCATTCCAGGAATGTCGAATTGCTTTGTATTTTCTATACAGGATTTAATGTAAAATGTAAAAAGACGAAACTATCATCTGATAAATGAATTTGGAGCATCGGAGTCTAGAATTCCAAAAGCTTTTGGAAAACTTTTGGGAACGTGAGACAGTGCCTAGTGCGTCGTTGTGTGGAGGAATTGGAGTATACTGGGAAAAGAGTGGATACCTACAGCCACATCGAAGGAGGTGATAACTGATAAGTCTGCTTTTTAGGGAGATTTTGTAGGATCCTATGCAGTTTTTTGTACCCTAAGAAAATATTCTTGATGGAAGAGTTTATTTATTTAGAAGCAACTGTAGCTGTTAAGAGAAAGCAGTTTCTTTGTAAACGTGTAACATAAAAATCTGCAAAAATCCCAAAATTGATTCTTTTAGGTAGAATACAATTTTACCTCTGAAAAAAAAGATTTTGTCAATTTACAGCTTACGGCTTTTACCAAAAAAGTTTGTTCGAAAATTATCTCGAGAAAATCTTCATTTTTGTTCTGAACAGGTGTGCTCTTCTTTCTTCAAAATGAGATAGATCAATCAAACAAGTGGTTCTTAAGCCTTGCTTTTAAGCTTTATCTGTAGAAATTCGATCCAGAGGCAGCCTTTTATTTTTATATTTCTTTTTTCGATCAGGTTCTCTATTTCTAATATAATAACCGGATTAGGATTAGGATCTAGGTAGTACTTAGATACTTTTTTTGCAGTCTTTGACATATTTTTAAGTTATGTGAGGTGATGGCGCTAAATAATTCTAAACTGACATTAAAAAATTTGTGGTTACAGTATTTACAAAAACAATTTTATTCTCAAAAATACGAATACGAAATACCCGATGTTTATAGAAACGCATTTTATCTTGCAAATGCTTCACTGGTTAATTACACTAACTGGTTTGTTCATAATGCATTGAGAGTAATTTATCATGAAATAATAACCGAATTGAAAGCCAAAGGGCATAACATAAATGAAGCCATTAAGAAAATTAACAGTATCATCAATATTATAGAACCATGTAATCATTTTATAGATGTTCAGTTTCCAGTAAAAATGGAAGATGGTCAATATGAGATATTTAGAGGCTTTAGAGCAGAGCATGGAGTTTACATTCGTGATAGACCATGCTTAGGAGGTAATTTCATGTGAGTTACGTTCAGTATTAAATGAATAATTTCGAAAGGCTATTCAGAATCGATGGTATAGTTTTTTTCTAATGATATTTTTAGAATGTAAGTGCTTGTTAATTAAATATTGATATATCAACAAACAACTTTACGAAACATCTCCTTATTTACGTTCTGCTTGGTTTGATTGCTATTGTCAAACTATCACTTGTTGGGCTTACAGTATACCTAAGACTTTCTTTCACGCAACGAGTTTTAAATTCTTATAAGAGTGGAATCATTTTATTTTGGAGTTTCCTTTTTCCGCAGTTTACATATTCAAATCTGCTTATTTTAACGGACTGTTTAATTACTTTGATTTAATTAGTATACATGAATACACAAAGAAGAAGTCTGTCTATTATTTATTAATGTTTAAGGGTTGCGATTATGGCCAAAAATCGAGAAATCTGATATAAAAGCACTTGCTTCAATATCAACTTATAAGTATGCATGTATGGGAATAGATTTGACTGGAGCATATGGAGGTATAGTACTTTCTCGTGACTTTTTGCAAGAAAAAGAGTTGCAACGAGTTATCGAAACGTATACTAAGGAACTCACAAAGAAAGGATTTTGCGGTATCCACATAGAAATTAACTAAATCCTAATAAACCTTTTGACGTCTCTTCTCAATAGGTGAATCAGTGGATGTTTTCGAGCCAGATATGAATTGCGGTAGCAACGAAATGACATGGATAATTGCTGCAAATTCTAAATTACGAGGTACCTAAGTAGATTCTTCTAATACCCATTATTTTATAATATCTTAAGTACTGCTCTTAGGAAATATTGGTAATGCATGTGCAGTAGGAAAACCATTTTTGTTTGGAGGAGTGCAAAATCGCGAGAAGGCGGTAGCTCAAGGGATATTTTTTGGCTTAGATGTTTTTTTACAAAATAAAGAGATTATGAGGTCAATTGGACTGAATGCCGGTTGGTCTCATAAAACATTTATTTTGCAGGTAAACTTAAAATTGTGATGATTTACACTTTATTTTCATGATTTCTGTTTTAATACTATTGTTATTTATTTATAGTTTTCTTTAATTCATTAGGGTTTAGGAAATGTTGGAAGTTTCACTGGCCTCTATTTAGAAAATGCAGGTGTTAAATGTGTTGGAATTGTGGAATGCGATTCTCACATATACGATGGTAAAGGCATAAGTATTCACGTAAGTATAAATAGAAGGTATTAAAGAGATGCGATTTTGAATTTGCATTTTGACTAATTACAGGAAGCAATAATGTATAAAAGAAAAAACGGATCTCTAAAAGGATTCAAATCACTGGCTAAATGTAACGAACCCAATAAGGTCTTAATAGCAAACTGTGATATCTTAGTCCTAGCTGCTGCTGAGAAAAGCTTGGTGTACTATATTGCCGATAAAGTTAAAGCTAGAATAGTTATAGAAGCAGCAAACGGACCCTTAACTCCTTCAGTTCATAAAATCCTAGTAGGACGAAATAAACTTGTGCTTCCAGATATTTATATAAATTCAGGATCTTCAATCGCATCTTATTTTGAGTACTTAAAGAATATTCAACATTTACCATTGAAAATTACTGAAGGGTACCCACAGAAGACAAATATTTGTAACACATAACGTCTATTTACCTTGTAGGCGCACAAATGAATTGTTTCTTCAAGCCTTAAAATCTGACAAACACGTTGTAAAATATACGTTTCCTAATAATGCTTTCAATAGTGAAGTTTTGCGTAAAAGGATTTTGTCCGATAATTCAGAAAAAAATGTTGTGACAGAAGTTATAGACAATATTATGCAACATACAGCTAAGGTAATTTTTCTTTTACTATCGAATAACTTAATTAAGAAATTTCTAGAGAAATGAATGTGAGAATATATCTTTTCCAAAACATGCAACAAAAGAACTGATTTATGTAAATTAATTTTGAAATTTATATTGTGTAACCTTCTTAATTATCGAAAAATATTGCTAGTAATGTTAGCAGTTAGTGTATAAAAATTTGTATAGTTACATGCGTCTACACGTTTTGTACTGACAAATACCACTTCACTTTGTTGTATGTATAGTTTAGTATAATTGGTATAATACAATTTCTCTAAAGGATTTTTGATATTTTCAGGATATTATAAAAACAGCCAAACTTTACAATTTAGGATTGGATTTTCGCACAGCTGCTTATATTAAAGTGTTGAAGAAATTATTTTGGACTGCATGCAAGTTCTAAAAAAATACTGGTAAGCATTTCATTGCTCTAAAAAATTATTGCTGTTTGATGCACTTTGTTTATTTCTAAAATATATAATATTTTGTACAATATGCGTCACACTTATAAGTAAATACATAAATTATAATTTATCTAAGCCTTTTATTCTTAATTGATTTTTAACAAAGTGTAAAATTTAAAATATAAACAACGTACATTATATAATAAATTTCACATCACTTTCATTTTATGAGCATTATAAAACAATAATAAATAATATATTAACATAAAATAATTATAAAAATCTATGCTTTAGCCATTAACAGGTGGAAGATAATCTCTTGGTGGTTGCTGAGGGCCAGGGGTTCCAGGGAATGGTATACTTGGTTTGCTAGGTCCTGGATATCCTGTACCGGGTCCACTAGGTCCTTGTGGTCCAGGATAGCCTGGTACTGGTTTCTGAGGTCCTGGTCCTGGGAAACCTGGACCTGGTTTTTGTGGTCCAGGACCTGGATAACCAGGTTTTTGAGGTCCTGGTCCTGGATATCCTGGAGAAGGCCCTTGATGTCCTGGGCCAGGGTAACCTGGTGATGGTCCTTGTGGTCCAGGGCCAGGATGAGGACCAGGATAACCAGGAGCAGGTCCTTGAGGTCCAGGTCCGGGATAGCCAGGTCCGGGATAGCCAGGTCCGGGATAGCCAGGTCCAGGTTTCTGTGGACCTGGTCCTGGGAAGCCAGGTGAAGGTCCTTGTGGTCCAGGGCCAGGATGTGGGCCAGGATAGCCAGGTGCAGGTCCATGAGATCCAGGTCCGGGATAACCAGGTCCAGGTCCTTGTGACCCGGGTCCGGGGAAGCCAGGTGCAGGTCCTTGAGGTCCAGGACCTTGTCCAACAATTGAGTAGTCATATATGTTTGCATTAATACCATATAAAGAAGGCGCAGAATTGCAATCAAATTGATACCACCAGACGCATACTAAATGTTCTTGATGAAATATTGTTCCATTTGGGCATAAGAAATCATACATTTTATTATTTGCGCAGACATGGAATACTTGACAACGGGTCTCAACATCTGCATAATAGCCTGGATATTGTTGTTGTTCACATCTAAATGAAGTTTCTGGAATGTATGAAAGTATGGGGTAGTCTGCATCTGGTTGTCCAGGAATAGCTGAATAATCTCCATCATCATAGCTCTCGTCATAATGTCCATCATCACCAGAAGGACCATGAGGACCAGGATATTCATCATGAGGTCCCGGACCAGGATGTGGTCCTTGCGGTCCTGGGCCAGGAAAAGGCCTCTGTGGGCCTGGGCCAGGGTGAGGTCCTTGTGGGCCTGGTCCTGGATAAGGACCTTGTGGACCTGGACCTGGACGAGGTCCTTGTGAGCCTGGTCCTGGATAAGGACCTTGTGGACCTGGACCTGGACGTGGTCCTTGTGGGCCTGGTCCTGGATATGGCCCTTGTGGACCTGGACCTGGATGAGGTCCTTGTGGCCCTGTTCCTGGAAATGGTCCTTGGGGTCCTGGACCGGGACGAGGTCCTTGTGGTCCTCCTGGTCCAGGATAAGGTCCTTGTGGTCCTCCTGGTCCAGGATAGGGTCCTTGTGGACCTGGACCGGGACTTGGGTGTGGTTTTTGTGGTCCTGTACCTGGGAATGGCCCTTGAGGGCCTGGGCCAGGGTAAGGTCCTTGTGGTCCTGGACCACTAGGAAACGGTTTAGATGGTTTATTGTAGTCATAACCTTGTTGGGCAAAGATGTTTCCTGCCCCTACAAGTAACACTGAAAAGTAATACTATTATTAGCACAGTTATACAAAATTACAAAGTTGATGGTCATGCTTTGTTTATATTTTAAAAGTTTTCATTAAGTCAGTCAAGATATAAAATAAACAGATGATAAATTAATACCTACACTTTTATTAAATTTTTTATCTTGTACTATCTTAAATTAAAATCTAAATTAAATGTTTTGATCTCATGCAGTCTTGTTGTCCTTTATTTGATTTCGTCCCATTGTAACAACATAAACATCTTAATTAAATACAATTAGCCTTTTCCGAAGTTTTTTAACTAATTTAATTTTAAACGTAGTAATTTTGTTCTATTCAAACGCGTATAATTCACAAATTTAAAGCTAAACAATACCATACTGTAATTTAGTTTAATGCGGGTTAATATTAAAAAAAGTATTTGCAGACAGTGTGAATTATGAATGATCTCAGATTATATAATAATATTATGCTACTATAGAATTTCACTACAAATTAAGGATGCCGAGAAAGAGATGCTGTAATCTGAATTAATGTCTTTTTACGGACGAAAGTGGGAAACGTCAAGTTAAACGCATTCACATAGTAATTACTTCACCTAGATAATGTCTATAATAACGTGTAATGGATTACACAAACATTTTGTGCAATGAGCTTTAGTAAAATAAAATCAGTGTACAACCGCCATTGTGTTATCTGCCGTCGCATTTCGTGAGAATTGGCACAATGCAAATGTGTTTATAGTATGTGTACTACTATATGAGTTAATTAAATTAGTTTACTTCGAGGATGAATTCCATCAAGGTTCTGAAGAATAACACGTGAAGTTATACGTTTGTAGTAAATTCTATCAACATTCCTATGAATGAACTAATGATGCAAAATTATTATGAAAGTGTTGGATCTATGGGTAATATTAATAAGGCTAACTGAATTCTTTTCTATTTTGATCATGTTAAAAAATACAACGGAATCATTTTAAATTTAATTATGAAAAAGTACAACGAACTCACTAAAGAATTGTCTAGAGGTTCAAAGATAATTATGCGAAGGTAGAGAAAAAAATGGCAACGTTATTATTAATAATAATCAAAATTGTAGGTTTGTAATGATCTTGAATTAGAAGGGCCATTCACAGAATTCTTAAAACAACGATTTCACAAGAGATAGAAAAAGTTATAATTTTGTGACCTGAACAAATAATTTTGTTTATGATTGTAAAATAATATTAAAAATGTTAATCTTTAGTTTCACTGCAAAACAACATATATTTTGAACGTCTATGTTCCTTGTACGCCAAAATGCGTACAACAATGATGATGCTAGAACATTTCTCATGGGCAATAGCCGCAAACATTCAAAAAACTAAAGAAACTAATCGAAATCAATAATACTAATATTTTCAATTAATTAGTTAAAGTAGATCCTGCTAGGATGTTTACCTTATAACGAAATCGACGACAGTTTTCTTGGAGACTCATTTTCTTTTATAGCCTGCGTTTCTGTGCTTTGTGTTATTTTGTTAGTTCTACCTATATTATTCCAGAAGAATGAATAATGAGTTTATAAAGAATGACAGTTTTGCTTTTAGTATTGCTCAAAGAAATAATAAGATATAAAAAATATAAAAATAAATAGAAGGATGGTCAAAGATACTAACTGTGAATAAGACCTAAAATAGAATTAAGATTAAAATAATACAGAGATACGCATCAACTCGCAAAGACTTGGATGAACGGTTCATAGTAAATAGAAGTCATGAGATAGAAAAACCATGGAGTAGTGAGAAACCCCAAAAAGAAGAACAAAGCAACGCGGTCGACTGATTTACAAAAAGATTTGCAAAAGAAGAAAATATAGCTAAAGACAACAAAAATCTTTAAATCTCAGAATTCAGGAAGCTATTACGGTAGCAAGTACTTTACAAACCTTTTAAAGAGTTATAAAAGAAACTTTTGAAATGTTACGGTCTATTGAAGTAAATAGTAAAAACATTTGGAAACCTTGTAGTACGGACCATACGCTACATAAGCATATCAGTGGCGAAGACGTCATAGTATTTATTAAAACTCTACATATTTGTTGGTTTCGTCATATGCAAAGAAACAAAGAAAATCAATGTATCAAAATCCTAATTACATAGAGATCTTGAGATATCAAACGGTGGGCACATGCCCAAAAAAATGTTTTGGCAAGGTGAGACAAAACTTGAAAATCGCTGGTGTAGCAAATTAGAGACAAAGAAGAACAAAACCAACTTGCATTTAAAAACTCTAACAAGAAGAGTATTACACAATTGGAATATTTAATAGGTACTAAATTTGAAAATGGTAAATTTATATATTTCAAATCTCCAGTATGTTGTCAAAATAATGCAACAAAAATTTGGATCTATATCAACGAATAAATTCTGAGTTCTATTAAAGCTACTAAATCAAAAACTAGAAGAATGGATAAAACAGAAAATCAAACAAAACTTCCCATTCCTACAAATTGATACTTTTAAATATACTTTTATTCAAAATAAATTTAATAGCTTGCAGTATATTTACAAATTAAAATTTGTACAGAAAATACAAAATAAAGGTAAATATATTAATTAGCATTAAAATCACTATTACCTGGCATTTTAGTGTGTATCTACTTTTGTTCTTTAATATAAATTTTTGCTAATCAAATTATAGTTTTTGGTACTTACCATAAAATAAGCATATCCAGTCCATGGTTTTTAGTAACATAATGGCCTAAAAATCAAAAAAGCACAATTTAAAATTATGCCCAAACAAATTTTTGTATCAAAATATCAATCACTCAAATTTATTTATGAATTTCAAATTCTTATTAATTTAATGTCTGCAATATTTATTAAAACTAACCTAAAGCTTTTTCACTTGTTTACTACTTCGAATGCATGTAACGCACTGTCTTCAATCATTCGATGTTCAGAATTTATACTAATTCAACCCTTGCATAAAATAATCAAAAAATACCCTACCTCTAAAAGTTCATTAAGATGATGCTCGTAAATACGTTGTAAGAGGGGACTATTGTTTTCAGTAAGAATTGCGCGGGTGGAGGGATTTCTTCTGCTTAGATAATATGCAGCTATTTCGTGTAAAATGTTTTTAGATGTCCTCCGCAGAAAAAAACGGCCTCATAGCGCACGTTGTGTGCGGGGTTACACTTTCACTAAGGCCACAAGTTAAGATCATGCAGGAGGATAATACAGTTGTCTCATCACTCGATAAGATCGATCTTGTTAAGTAACACTTAAATTTTTTTCGTTTAATGGAATAATAATTGCGATCTCTATAAAAAAGGAAATTGCTTTTTGATACATTTATTAAGTATTATTTATGTTTTTGTTTCAAGCTTAGATGCTGTATGTAGGAAAAATTACTATTAAGAGTTAAAAATAAATTTAGTACAAAAACGCAGAGCTTTTGTAAGTAGTTTTGATGCATTTGTTGTGAATTCATTCTTATATTAAGAAATTTTTTTAAATTGCATAAAATTTTCTATTTACCGGATCTATATTTATCTTATTCTCAACATCTTTTGGTGAGTACTTAGCACGTATTTTGGATTTGAAATCAAAATTAGCAACTACTATTGCAGATTAAACAGTATTTGATGTAATGTGGCAAAGATTATAAAATATAAAAACAATTAGATCATATAGAGCGATCGTAAAATTCAGAATAATCTAATCTACTGTTACAATATTTGCTCTTTCAACAAACTCTCAGATTCTTGAACCGACTTAAATGTTTCTGTATTTCTTAATAATAACAACAGAATCAGGTTGTACTACGCAAAGTCGTTCGGCGGCAAGGTACCAAAGCGTCGAAAGGCGCTGGGGTGCACCTCAAAATTAAAAAACAAATTAGCAATAGGTAAAGAATTCAATTGTCAAGACAGAATTTGTGGTGATAAATAAATCAATTGGAACTACATGTCGTGCTTTGTTTTTTTGTATGATTTGTTTTGACTTTTTGAAACGGGGAAACTGAATTGCTTTTTGAAAACATATTTTTCAAATGCTAGTACTGCTAGTAGACAGTAACAGTTGGTAGATTAGCATCAATAGTTAACAAAAAACTAAAATTTATTTAGTATAAAAAAAAAACTTTCTGATTTGAACAAGAGTGTTTTTTGTTTTGCTCTTAAATATCTTTTTTTGGGCAAAGTTCTTATGTAGACACAATCAAGGAGAAAGTATTATTTTTGCAAAGTATAAAAATGAAAATAAATTCATGAACATATGCACTTTTTCAATTTATTTTCAATAGTGGATAGTACCTACTTGACCTATACCTGTACTCACTTACGAGTATAATAAAAATTTTGGAGTGTTATATACAAAATTACACAAATTAAATGTTCAGCTCGATTTTTCTCAGAATTTTTGTTATGCAACCTCAGGATTTATTTGCATAATCATAAAGGGAAGAAAAATCACTATCGGATTCCACTACTAAAAATCTATATTGTCATTTAAATTTTTTTGTGATGACGTCATAACTAAAAAACAAATGAAAGTCGGAAGGTGAATCGCACGTATTAATGTGTATTTTTAAAAACTAAAATCGACCTGTCTCAGCGTTTTTAAAAAAACATGTTGAGTTTGCTGTTTTTTTAATATTCCATACTTTAATCCCACACTGTATAAACCAAATCATACACCAAGTATATCAGGGTAACAATCATCAAGGTTTGATAAGATTTCTCAACTTCTGAATCGTAAACATTCTTTAATGTAACCTGGAATTAGCACTTTTTTAAAGATAAAGACATGATCCTTTCCAAACGGAGGCAAATTAAATTCTACTTGTTAACCAAGTAGCCAAGTGTTCGCTGCTTCAGATCTTCAGGCCTTGTTAAACAAATATAAGTCCCTGTTGCAACAACCAGTGTGACCGTTCCCTCGAGAGCAGGTTGTTACCTTTCGAAAACGCAGACCTAGGACCGGAAACAAATTTTATACCTCTATGTTGAGTGAGCGAGTAAACGAGTAACTAGAGAGAGATGCCAATGATGATTTGTCATACTGCTATTACGATTCTGCTTTGGCTTCAGAAATGCCACTTTACTTGTTGACAGTCTCTTTCTCTGTTTCATAGAATATAGACATTCTAAAGGTTGTACAGGGTGGGTCAAATTAGTTGTTCTTACGCAATATCGAGATATCTGTCTCAGTACCACTATACTGGTACTGAACGATAACGAAAAATGGTTTTCATGACCACAAACTACTTTTCTTTCCTGAAATGAATTGTGAAAATAAAATTAGAATATTGTGTACTACTTTCAAAACATTGGCGAAAATAATTTTTTTTCAAAAGCAACTTTTTCTCATATCGCGCTTATTTGAAGAGTTATCCAAAGACTTTAACGACATTATCTACTGCAAATTTAACTTGCAAAAACATGGCACATGATACACTTAGCTGTTTGTCAAACTTTGACTGTTGGCGAAATTTTCTTTATATTAGTTCTAGCACTATAGAGTTTTCTATAGTGACGTGATAGTATGTATGTTAGATCCCTAGACGAAATATTAATTCAGATACTACAAAGGTCTAACTTGAAGTTGGTGAATACATCTAGCCCACCATTTCTTCTTTGACGGCTGTTACCAAAGTAATCAGCTCTAATAATGCTATTTTAATACATTCTATAAAATGTTATGTTTGTCTTAACTAATAAAAAATAGCAATTCAAATATGAAGACAATTAAGAAAAGTGAACTGAGAATGCAATGAAAGGAATAAAAAGTAGATAATACGATTTGCATAATATTCCCTAATTTTTTGTTTTCTCCAAAAAATATTACTTGATGCTACAATAGTACGAAATATGAATGTTTAAATTTGCATTGAAGTATTCGATTTTTCCGTACGAGATGCAGTCTTGGGAAATAAATGCTGGGCACCCTTAACTAACAATTCTAACAATATTTCTTTCTTTTGTATCAGGTTGTAAGATGTATTGTCAGTTCAACGAATAAGATACTTATCTTAATCCCTGTAGTAGCTCGTAAATACCACCAACAAAAGAAAAAATAGGGTAATGAAGTGTTTACCCAGCCAATTTAGTTTGAAAAATATTTTTTGTTAGATTGTAGTTTGGCAGTAAACCACATGATTAACTAAATAGCACAATTGTGCAAAATATTTTTGATTTATAAAATCATAAACTGCTTTGGATTTTTTAAGGTTATAGTCCAGTCAACGAAAGGGTTGTAGAGAACATGGAAGGGGGGAGAATTTTTCTCTTGAGGAATGTGTTGGAGGTAGTTAGGAGACAAACATACTAAAAGTCCCCGCCCAAGCCCTGTCGCTTCAGGGGAGGAAAAGTCCCTTTTCTCGGTTCTTCTCTTATAACTCGGAGACGGTGCATTCTACGCTAAGAAGTATTCCTTGCAAAATAAAAGATAATTAAATTCCTACAAGAATGTTTATATTCATTCTCTTCCTATGTGTTACAGTTTCCGAGATATTTGCCAGCGAAAATCGATAATTTTAGAAAAACGTTTTTTGCCTGACATTTTTCGTCAAACTTGTCCATCTAACTCTTCAGCCTTATGTTTTACAGAAACGCTGTCAGACAGAAAGTTGTAGAGCATTAAATTTTCTTTAAGAATATATAAGGTTTACTAATTTATCTTCGACAGGTCAGAAGTTAGTCAGGAATTAGAAAGACAAGTTTGACAAAGAATGTGAGGCAAAAAGAATTATCAATTTTCGCTGGCGAATATCTCGAAAACTATAACACATAGAAAGAAAATGAATAGAGACATTCTTGTAGCAAATCTAATTACCTTCAATTTTGTAAGAAGCACGTTTTACCGTACGACGCACCGTTTCTACATTATAAGCAAAATACCAAAAAAAGAGATTGTTCCACCCCCCCTCCTGAAGCGACATGGCTAGGGGCGGGGACTTTTAGTATGTTTGCCTCCTAACTACCATCAACACATTCCTCAAGAAAAAAATATCTCTACAACCCTCTTTCGGGCATTCATTGACTTTTCTTGAGAAATCACTAAATTTATCCGAAAATTTCAAATTGCTGTAACTTCTGACCTGTCAAAGATAAATTAGTAAACGTTACATATTCTTAAAAACTTTAATGCTCTACAACTTTCTGTTTGACAACTTTTCTGTAAAACATAAGGCTGAAGAGTTAGAAGGACAAGTTTGACGAAAAATGTCAGGCAAAAAAAGTTTTTCTAAAATTATCGATTTTCGCTGGCAAATATCTCGGAAACTGTAACACATAGGAAGAAAATGAATATAAACATTCTTGTAGGGAATTTAATTATCTTTTATTTTGTAAGGAATACTTCTTAGCCTAGGATGCATCGTTTCCGAGTTATAAGAGAAGAACCGAAAAAAGGGACCTTTCCGCCCCCCTCTCCCCCTGAAGCGGCAGGGCTAGGGGTGGGGACTTTTAGTATGTTTACCTGCCATTTGTTCAAGTACACAAATGCTCTTTATTAAATCAAGTAGGGTCATAAAATATAAAAATGAACAAAATAGTTTTGCTTAAACTTAACTAAAAGACAGATTTACAAAGGGTAATTTTAAAACCCGTGTGGTGCCTCGCATTTATTTGCCGAGACTGTGCAGTCTGATCCGTTTGAAATGACATAAAATGAAACTGTTGTTATCACTATCCGCAACAACGCATATCTCAAATTTTGTTGTAGTCTTAGAGACAAGCAATGGAAATTAGTTTATTTTTCTGATTACGTGTATAATTCTTTACTAAAATCATACTAGCTTTATAAGCAAAAAGCAAAATGTGTTCCGTTGGTTTGATGGTTCACCATGTATCAAGGCG